>CALYLW010000224.1:846392-1083221 GCA_944989445.1 Ampullaceana balthica
CTGTTTGTGTAAATAAACATGTTACGTTTTAATCTCGTGGTAAATGTTGTAATATTTACTTTAATGGTGTACTTAACAAACTTACTAGTTCAATATTTAATATCTAGTTATTTATCCAATTTTTTTAGAAACTTACCAGAAATTTAAAAGCTCATTCGACAAACACTCCTGGGATCGATTTAGGCAACTGCAGGTGTTTCACAAGACATAAACAAGTTTTTAAAGATGTAGAAGAATTGAGTGCCAAATGGGATTGCGTAACACTGAGATCTTACTCCCCGCGGCACGTTTCTATTGTGGAGAAGGGCATCTGATGGAAGAAGACCATGTGTTTCTGTTATGGGGATGGGACGGGTAGGGGTGGAAGGATGGATCCGCGTCGAGGGATCTCCTTGGAACATATCACATGACCTGACAGGTCAAACAAAGTGAAATAGGAAGGGATATAGTTATGAAGTTTGGAGCTGACAATCGATGTCCAAGTCTCATATAATATTATCACAGGTGTGCTGGTGTTGAGGTAATACCTTGTCACGTGTGAATCACGAGTTGGATGACGGAGAGGTCACGTGAGTGAAAGCGCGGGAAGAAGGTTCGAGAGTATTATCGGAGTTGTCAGAATTCTGGTGTAATGGCGGACGTGTGTTTGAGGACTCCACGTTGTATAACCTCAAATTATATATTTTATGTACATAGTGTGGATATTAAAGTTGTTTTATTGAAACCAGTTCGTCAGAGCATCATTGTATGCAAGGTTATATATTGAGAGAACGCCTACAAGATATATTAATAAGTAAAACATCACAAAGATGTTACATACCTCATGAGGATTCGCTGCCAATAAATGAACATACCTGCCACCCCTCAATTTGCCCTGGTGATAAGATTAATTAACAATTTGCCGTGGCCGCTTATCTGAACCCCTGATAACGTTTGGGGAGCGTGACGTCATGGCACTGGCCTGTCTTGGAGACTGGGTGCTGTAGCGACAAACCGAGATCATAGTGCGTGGGGGTTGAGGCTGGTGTCGATATGTGACGCAGGCCGCCACGTACCGGGCGTGATCACTTGTTTGGGTGGGTGGGTGGGGGGCCTAGATCAGCAACTCCTGACTCCAGGATGTGACGCAGTAGCACGGAATAAAACTAGGTTTCTATTACTGTCGTTTCCAAAGCTACAATTTCAATTTTAATTCACTTAGCATGTGCTATAAACCAATTAACTTGGGTGGTGTGTGTTGGGGGACAAGCTAGTTCCAAGACACAGGGGAGCTAACTACAAGCATCGCGAGACTAGAAATAGGTATCAAATTAAAGATTTTTATCTGTGTATTAGATGGCTGCACTTTATATAATTAGCCATGTGGAAATAAATTGAATTCGACTAACGTATTATGATCTTGTGAAATTTTAAAAAATATATTAAAATTAGAGTAAAGAAAATAATTATTTTTTAAAAATACATTTCATTAAAATGGAATCGGATTTTTTTTCTGCAATGCTTATCTCAGACAGCGGTCCTAAAATAAATGTTGATTATAATGCATTAAAAACGTCGCTGATTCCACCGTCTTGGGTTCATCTCCATTTGTTTTAGACACGCCTCATGTAACGATGTGTTAGTAGGGCCATCTCAAGCGTGTCATTTTTTTTTACAGGCGCCTATAATGGGAAGGACTGAAAGAATAGCCTTGAGTTGAGGATCGTCAGCAGCGGGCATTAGCACTTGTATTGATATAGGCCTTTAAAAGGTGCCCCTGGAGACAATAGAACATTCTCGGGATAATTGGACGGGTCGGCCTGTCATCGGATCTGGTGCGAGGTCGACAAACGTCAAGGTATTGACACGTGAGGGGCGGCCCCGGTGCTGTACAGCAGTAGGGCCCCATGGGAAACCTGTGGTTACGGAGCTAAAGCTAGAAGTTAGGTATAACAAGGTGTTCGTTCTTGGTGGTGCTTACAAGCAACGCGTCCTCTTTTTTAAGTCCTTTATAAAAAATGTATTTTTTTTAAAAGTAAATTTCGGTAGGTGTTGATAAATCATTCTTATATAATAAAAGACAATGTTATGTGCGGTCATCGATAGCGATTGGTCCCTCAAACACATATGGCTCCTACAGCCAATCATATTGAACACGTTTACTCGGACGTTCAAAACGAGTTATTTTTAGTGCATCATTTCTTCCATTTCTTTATTTTGAGTTATGCGCGTTGGGATTTATATTCAAAAGCTCTGTATTTACGAGTTATTTATTTTAACTATTATGAATAGTATTTTTGACGTGATACACATATATGTCGGTCGAGACGGCTGTTGGAGGGGAGTTACCGAACGGTGGCGGAACGTCCTTGGACTGGCTTTGTTGCTCGTTAGACATATGTTTTTATTGAAATGACCCTAAAATACCTTTGATTAGAATTTTCACATCAAAATTATTGTAAAGACATGTAAATTAATACAATTGTGGTTGTCTTATTCTCAAGAAAAACATATTTACACGCTAAATTAATTTTTAAACATCAATAACTGCTCCCTGGAATTTGAAATTGCTGAAGTTATTGGGAATCTCGAGGCCTGGTGCTCAGTTATTTTCTTCTGGCTATGTTTCATCTTTATCAATATTGCTTGCATCTCGAGCTCTCCGTGTGTGTGTGTGTGGTTGATTGCGCGTGTGAGGTGGATGGAGTGAACATGTGAGGGATGTGTGTGTATGTATTGCCATGGTGTGTGTGTGTGTGTGTGTGTGTGTGAGTGTGTGCGGTGTGATATGTTGGGATATTTTTGCATGTGAGTGTATATGTGCTTGTGGGATTGTTTGTGTATGTGTGTTTCTTGTAAAAGGTCAAGGTGAAACTCGCCTAATCACGTTAACAGTAAAATGTCCGTCCTGAGCTAATCTTTTCTCTATTAAAATTGTCTTTTCTTTAATTTAATGTTCATAATTCTGCGGGGATGGACTGGGGGGGGGGATGTTGGGAATGAGGTCAGAAGGAGAGGTAAACAGAGATGGCTAACGGCAAGCAGAGTTTGTTTTCCTGCTAGTTGTTAGCTGTCTAAGTAAGAGAAGTCTATAATGGGTTTATTACGTCATTAAGTGTTTTTCATTCTTAGGAAAGACATTTTAATTTGTAGAATTTTATAGATATCGTCTTTTGGCAGATTTTAAGAGTCTTTAAACAAATCTGTTGCAGAAGATTATTGTGTCCTACGCTCTGAGTAGATGCACGGACCAACAATGTCGGTATGTTGGTGGTCTTTTAGCTTATTTAAAATCCTTTTATGTAAAACGAAAAATAAGAAGAATATTAAATAAATAAGTATACAGAAACGAAACTTGATTTGATAACGACTTTTATAGACTTTAGTTCTACTGATGCGAACAAATTTCTTGGATCGTTATTTTAGTTGCATTCATTTATTATTATTTTTTGTTATAATTTATTTATTTATTTTTAATTGTATTACTTGTGGGGGAGGACAGTCTCCTTTTACTTTGACTAAACTTATATTTAAGACAGGTGTAAAATGACTAAACTTACATTTAAGACAGGTGTAAAATGACTAAACTAACATTTAAGACAGGTGTAAAATGACTAAACTTACATTTAAGACAGGTGTAAAATGACTAAACTTACATTTAAGACAGGTGTAAAATGACTAAACTTACATTTAAGACAGGTGTAAAATGACTAAACTTACAATTAAGACTAAATGCCAAATGTTTAACTTTAATGACTAGTGTAAGATGTGCATTTCTTATGCAGTTACTGCATCTCCCCGAACCATGGCATATGATAAAAAATCAACACACAGAATATAATAAAAGCATAATACAGAAATATGAGCATACACATAGTAATAACTCATCATATAAGATTAGAACACTACCGTACGGATGTTTGGAAAAAGACAAATGAACTTTGAACTTTTCTACAACAAACAGGTAAGTTTCTAAAAGACGCATGGATACGAACATATTTTCTCATTGAGCTGCAATTTTGTCAAAACTCTTGGCTGTTCTTGCAATATTGCTTTAAAAGACGTAGTACAGTACGTTTTTTTAACCATTGATCTAATACTAACATACAGCAAATTAGAGCAATATATTTGTTTCAAAGATGCAATATATGAACATTGTTTTACTTGGATCATTTGAAATGCGTAGTCTTTTTTTAGAAATATCGACATAGAGCATATTAAACAAGTTTAGATAGTTTTTGTCTCAATTTCCTATTAGTTAGAAACCTTGATTAATTAATCCCATGACAAAATTGAGACAACGTTGTTTCCATTTATAGTTTTGATTTATGTCACATTGAATTATCGTCTGTCATGTTATGATGGATCTGTCCTTTCTATTTCTATCAATCTCGATTATTTGTAGAAGACAAACAAAATCATCTTCCCTCTGTCTATCAGTAACATTGTTCTACCAATGTTCTAACATTAATTTCTGCCTATTCAAGAGCTTTTCTTTTTCTTTGTAAGATGCGTGGAAATTCTCATTCCACCCTGGGCGGCACAAACATTACATACACTACTAAATAAATGAATATTTACTTTACATAGTTAAATTTTTCAATAATGTATAGCTTTTCAAAAAAATCAGTTAGTAAAACAACATTTTGGTAAGAAAACACAACAACAACAAAAAACAGTTTTCAGGTAATATAAGTCTCAAATTATAAACAGAGTTAAACCCTATGCAGATTTAGCAATAACTGAATCTTAAGAACATTCCCCTGGATTTAATGCAAATAGCCTTATAAATTAAAGAGGTAGATACTTTTAAAGTCTATTTTTTAATGTAATTATAGGTTTTTTTAAATTTATATTTCAGCTGGTTTGGGGAAATTATTATTTTTTCTTAATGAGTATTAATGAACGCAGAGATTTTCGGAGTACCAGGCAGAGTGTGGATATAGGTCACTGGAATCAAATCATTTATTTTGAAAGGGGAATTTAGTAGAACACGCTAGAGATATCCATTTGTCTTTTATAAGGATTGCTGCTGTGAAGGAAAATTAAATGTTTTTTTTTAACTTTAAACTGTGACTTTTGAAAAGATAATTAACGATGGAGATGAAGGACATGCACAGCATAAAAACCTTGATTTCAAATTCGCAACAAAACAAACCAAAATTAAAGCGAAAATAAACCACATTGGCTTAACAAAAAATGTTTATAGATATTGGAGAATTTTTTGGACTAGAATAAAACGATAACAGCGATGAAAACAAAGCATCGAGTGGGCTGTATATCAAACCTCAAGTCATGGGGAACATGTTTATCACGTATGAAGTCATGGGGAACATGTTTATTACGTAGGAAGTCATGGGGAACATGTTTATTACGTAGGAAGTCATGGGGAACATGTTTATCACGTAGGAAGTCTTTGATATTTTTGATGGAACAACACCACGTGTTTAGGTTAGGAAGAAAATACAACATGATATACGGTTTAACTTTACCAACACATTCGCACCTGTCAGGCTGAAAATAAATAATTTTTTTAAAATAATAACAATTTGAACAACGTCAAAAAAGGTTGGGTACATCTAGTTAAAAGCATCACACGCGTGTTGGTTTCTGAGGGGAGGGAGACACAACACCAATAGGTAGTAAGAAAACAACTCCATGAAAATCTACCAAAGGAACCTACCAAACAGAAATGTAAACACCATGACGTCATGATCAGTCTCCAGAACTGAAACGCAGGCAGGGAGTCGTCTGGAAACAGAGGCAATCAACAACTAAAATCTGGCCACACGATTCCGTCTACTACTACTACTACGGCTACTACATACTCAGACGACACCATAACACACGCAGGCGACACCTCTACACACCAGTTCAAACGACTCTACACACTATGCACGCACCCTTCCCTCCACACTGACCCCAGTTACCGGGGACATCAGCCGTAATCGAACCCACACCCCCATCACACCACGCATGCTTCAAACACCCCAACCCTCATGTATTATTTAACTAAATTGTTATTCCATTTCAACAGACGCCAATAATCCAGACACAAAAGAAATGAACCAAAACTTCTGATCAAAGCCAATTAATACAACGGCTGCGCATTCATATAACGCTGGAAGTCGGGGAAAAAATATGTCGAGCCGATCTACATTGACATAGTGCTTACAAAAATTACGGCACGCTTGATTGAATCAAGAGAAACAAAAACATTTCTAGACCAGCTTTGACACAACTCCGCCAATCAAATCGCGGACTTAATTAGCATTTATTCAATAAGCAGATCTAATCATGCATGTCTGAAACTACAGGAGGCTTACAATGATTTGACAAGGATGGAAAAAAAATGTAAGAAAGCTAATGATTTTATATGTATATGTATTGTATACAGAGCCAATCGAAATCTTACCTGGTGATTCAGGAATAGTTTTCCTTGAAAATTTTTGATGTTTAGAAAACAAAAGATGTGTTAACAGAAACAACGCTGTTTGATTTAGCTCAAAGTTCTTGAATGTTACTATTCGAAACTTTTCCTTTCATTATTGTATGATTGCAGACTTGTAATCTGTACAGTATTGAGCCTTGAAACGCGTCACTTAAAACAACAAGCATTATGTTTTGTTATCGCCAATTTTTTAATTGATTTGTGGGGATGGGGGATTAGTTGTAATTTTAATGAATATTTTTAAAATCATCCCAACAGATAACACAAATAACAAACTTTATTTAGTCGCAAACTTTGCAGATTTCATTAATCATTATTGGAGTCCATATTCGAATTAGTTTAGTAATTACTTCGATTGACGTTGTTTTTTTGTTTTTTTTACTTAAACGAACTTATAAATAAATGCACATATTAAAAGATATTGAATTTTTAATCTGGAACGATGTTATCACTATTCTCGCGGCCAGCGAGTTGACCTTAAGAGTCTGCAAAGAACCATTAATATTTTCTCAAAAGACGAGGCCGATTAGAGGTTAATTCTCCTACAGAGCGGGCACAGACAGACGGTAAACGCGCTATTGGCTCACAACACCGACATGTCTACATGGCGTCCAGTTTGTATAACGCTGTACTCTCTCCAGGTCCATTCGACCGGACTCAGCTTATAACCTCTTCGGATTTTTGGACCAGATTCCGGCGAAACGATTCCAGCAAGTTGGCCCGGTGCCGACACCACAATCACCCCCTCCCAGACCACAATAACCCCCCTCCCGCACCAACCACGCCCCCCGCACCCCATTTCTTGCCACAAAGCGCCCCCTATCCCTTGAAAAAATCAATGTGACGTAACAACTCCTTTTTTGCTGAGCTTCGAAGATACGTTTTTTTTTCCTTCACGTTTCAGGGAGAATTTAAAGATGGAGACAGCTGAGGTGAAGGGTGTTGTAAGGAGGAGGGTCGGAATGGCGGGGTCGTTGCGAGGATCTTATCAGACTCCCAAAGCTCAACCTTGTCACTGTCACATGTATGTGTAACAAGACTCATCCTTGTCACTGTCACATGTATGAATTACAAGACTCAACCTTGTCACTGTCACATGTATGAATAACAAGACTCTTTCTTGTCACTGTCACATGTATGTCTAACAAGACTCATCCTTGTCACTGTCACGTGTATTTCTAACAAGACTCATCCTAGTCACTGTCACGTGTATGTCTAACAAGACTCATCCATGTCACTGTCACATGTATGTCTAAAAAGACTCAACTTTGTCACTGTCACGTGTATGTCTAACAAGACTCATCCTTGTCACTGTCACATGTATGTCTAAAAAGACTCAACCTTGTCACTGTCACGTGTATGTCTAACAAGACTCAACCTTGTCACTGTCACGTGTATTTCTAACAAGACTCATCCTTGTCACTGTCACGTGTATGTCTAACAAGACTCATCCTTGTCACTGTCACGTGTATGTCTAATAAGACTAATCCTTGTCAATGTCACGTGTATGGCTAACAAGACTCATCCTTGTCACTGTCACGTGTATGTCTAACAAGACCCATCCTTGTCACTGTCACGTGTATGTTTAACAAGACTCATCCTTGTCACTGTCACATGTATGTCTAACAAGACTCATCCTTGTCACTGTCACGTGTATGTCTAACAAGACTTATCCTTGTCACTGTCACGTGTATGTCTAACAAGACCCATCCTTGTCACTGTCACGTGTATGTTTAACAAGACTCATCCTTGTCACTGTCACGTGTATGTCTAACAAGACTCATCCTTGTCACTGTCACGTGTATGTCTAACAAGACTCATCCTTGACATTGTCTCGTACACGCCATCGACATCTCGAGATTGCCGCTAATACTAAGTCAATAATTATAAACGCTCTTTCAATTATCGTGTGACAATTGGATCTTGACAATTTAATCTCACTTTTTTCCTCGAATCGTGAAAATATTTCCTTCATTTAGGTCAGTGATGGCGAACCTATGGCACGCGTGCCACAGTCAGCACGCAGAGCCTCATCAGCCGGCACGCGACTAAAATATTACCTACTTAATCAAACCACTTAAGCCAAACCGCGATTTTCGGGTTTCATTGGAGTGTTGGCACTTTGCTATAGGTAATTGGGTTTTGGTTGAATTTTAGGCACGAGGCCCCAAAAAGGTTAGCCATCGCTGATTTAGGGCATATAAAAATTGCATATTAGCATGTCGGCTATCACGTAAATTTATGGTATTTCTCCACCAATGGCATAGGAGATGAAATAGGAATGAATTTCCTATCCAAGGCGGCACTTTATTCCCTATAGGAATGCGTGGCATATTTCAACTAAATGGGATGTTGTTTTAACTCTATAGTCGAGGAACGGCAATAAGATAATATGCCAACCATGGACGGCAGTAACCATAACCTAAGTCAATTATCTGAACCACTCCTTATTCTTTCCACTTTCAGTTTCTATGTTTGAGATTCCCTCAAAAATGCTTCCTCTGATAAAACTGTCATCGAATATCTATTGAAAAGCTCACATTGCTTTGATCGAGGCAGAAAACTGAATATTTAGAATGATAACCAACATCACTCTAGCTGATAAGGAAAGAGTTCGTCACTCCTGAATTTTGAAATTTGACATGACCGCCAGGTGCCGCTTAAAATATGGGGTGACATAAAACACCAAGAAACGCGTATTGACCAGTTTCCCTTGTTAACCATTTCATTTATATAGCAGGAGATTGGACAGAGCGTTCGTAGTGCTGAGTAACTGCTTAGATTTTAAAGGTTATAGTCTGGCTAATGTTTACTGCCAACATACCATAATTTCAAGATATTAATCAATTATGTAATCACCTTTACGTTCCGAACAGATTCTCTCGTTAATTAGTTTAAACATTACTCTCCGGCAACAGCGTTTATTTTCACCTAGGTTTTTATATAATTTTCAGATGTCCGGATTTTTTTCTGAATCAAGATGAACACCCGAATGGCGACAGTAAACAACGCCTCTCTCATTAGTCTCACCAGTCAATATGCCATCTCCTCAATGGGGAACACGTTAATGACCGTGTCAACCAATCAAATATTCATTAAGTTCAGCAACTCGCCCGGACAGGACCTCGGTTATAGTTCTTGTTGTTACGTGAAACAAAACAAAACATAATCTGGCGCCTGAATCCAGTCGCCAGCTAGAGTAGGTCAGTATACACAGATCAAAGCTGTGTAGGGGTCAATGTTCCCTGTAAGCTGTGCTGCTGCTGAGTCATCTGAATTATCATGCAGCAAATTTTGATAAGGATAATATAATACCTATTTTTGTGGGATGTAAAATATATGTAAAATTTTACCCCAAAAAATGGGGATTCTGGTCAATTTGCCACACGAGTTAGTTATTTTGCACACAGACCAACGAGCCCTATTTTGTTTGTATGATTCACACCACTGGTTGCCAATTGGACTTTAAATTAGAAAGTCACTCAGCAAAGAGGTAGATGAAAATGAAAGTAGCATAACTCAGTGTAACACCCACTCAATACTGCCGTTATGAAACCAGGTTCTACAACTCCGGGATGCCCCAACTTCACACAAATGCGCGTCATGTCAACGATGTTCACAATATCAAAACCAGGGGCGTAGCAAACCACATTTAAGCTACTGCTCAGACATAAAGATAGAACGCATGTGTTCGTTGAAAATAGACGTTTGCAGTCATGTGTTATGGTGTGTTCTCTTGGCACTCCCCGTGTTGATTGGGAAATTTAAGAGTATTCTCTCTATTTATCATCTAACGATACACCTCTGTCTTGTTCAGTTTCACAGCCAACAGTTGGCCCGGATGTAAACACACGCAAAAGTAAGTTATCCGTAGAGCTAATCTAGATACCATATCAACGGAATGCCAGCATCTATGTTTTGTAGCAGCAGTACAAAGCAGACCCACAAATGCCTTCACCGTTTCCGAGTTACGTGATCCATTATTTTCTCCTTGCCAATACCGTCCGGATGTTCTGTCAGCAGACGATATATTTCTGTTTGGTTAACCGGAGTTTATGAGCCGCACTTTCACCGGGTTAAGCAGCTCAACGGGGAAACTAATTCTATGGAAACGATCAGGGAACACAAAGCGTAGAAGACAAATGAAAGAAATTAAAAGAAAACTAAACTCTACTATTTTACTGAAACTTTTTCAAAAAATAATTCCCTGTGATTAAGACGTTGGTAAATAGATGTGCAAATAATAAACTCTGGAGTCCAAACTTTTCTTTTAGGCATTAGATCCTTTTAAATAGTTTATATTTAAACTTTAATTTGTTTTTTTTAAAATAACGCAACCCTTTTACCACCTATGAATTTATTATGGTGATTTAACACCTATTGGTATGTAAGTGACTTCAATGAAGACTTGGGGAGTTGGTAAAAATTATTTTTTTAAAAATTAATTGATTACTCTCATGCACAACTACAATATCAACATCACATATGACGTCACAGAATTGTGGTTTGAATTTAGCCAACATTCTCTTGTATAGAATAAGAAATATAACACCACAAAAATTGTTTTTGACTTAGACTCCGATGAACGTTAATAAAACACCGACCACTGGATGATCAGCGAAACTTAGCTTTCCTAATCCATCATCCAGCAGTTCACCGAATTCTGGTGTTGGCCGTCAGACGCACACCCTCACACATGCCCATCCATTGCAGCAGTGCACTCGTATGTGTGCGTTGTTCGTGCACATTTCTTAAGAACAAAAATGGGAAATAATTGTGTGTGCATCCGTCGGAGAGAACACTTGCGTCTAACGAACCGGGTTCTGAATAAAAAAAACTCGTCGGTTATTGTATAGATGTTGTGATAAATAAGTGAAACAGTAACACGCGCTGAAACGGCATTAGGGGCGGAGGGGCAGGGGGTGTAAGTCGATGTTATCACTCACGACTACAAATTTGAGCAGACAGTTAAGAATTTTTGACGACGGTTCTCATGATATATCTGGGGCGAGAATCAAAGCTGGACGAAAGGGTCATCACTGTTAGTTGTAGACTCACTGGGACAATCATAACTATATACCACGCACCACGCATGTGAATCATATATTAATAATCAAATATTTTCCCCCAAGTTAAAATACAACACAAAAATCCCATGCTACAACATCGGTTTGCTAAGTTATTATGAACTCTCAAATGGGAGCTTATGTTCGCTGACTGACAACCGTTGCTCTGTTTCAAATAACAACGGCACATCTACGCGTTTATCTTCGACTATCACGTACTATCATTGTCTCACATTCTATGATAGTCTATCACTGTCTCACATTCTATCAGTCTATTACATGCAGTATATAACTGTCTCACAATCTGTCACAGTCTATCACTGTCTCACAGTCTATCACAGTCTACATCTATCACATTCTCACAGTCTATCACTGACTCACAGTCTATCGCAGTCTATCACTGTCGATCACAGTCTATCACAGTCTATATCTATCACATTTTCACAGTCTATAACTGTCTCACATTCTATCACAGTCTATAACTGTCTCACATTCTATCACAGTCTATAACTGTCTCACATTCTCTCGCAGTCTATCACTGTCTCACAGTCTATTACAGTCTATATCTATCACATTCTCACAGTCTATCACTGTCTAACATTCTATCACAGTCTATCACTGTCACACAGTCTATTACAGTCTATATCTATCACATTCTCACAGTCTATCACTGTCTCACATTTTATCAGTCTATCACTGTCTCACAGTCTATTACAGTCTATATCTATCACATTCTCACAGTCTATCACTGTCTCACATTCTATCACAGTCTATCACTGTCTCACAGTCTATTACAGTCTATATCTATCACAATTTCACAGTCTATCACTGTCTCACATTCTATCACAGTCTATCACTGTCTCACAGTCTATTACAGTCTATATCTATCACATTCTCACAGTCTATCACTGTCTCACATTCTATCACAGTCTATCACTGTCTCACATTCTATCACAGTCTATCACTGTCTCACAGTCTATTACAGTCTATATCTATCACATTCTCACAGTCCATAACTGTCTCACATTCTATCACAGTCTATCACTGTCTCACAGTCTAAACGACATTACTCTACAATTCCCCAAATCGTGTACCATTGACAGTTAACGCCATGTTCTGTAAAGGGATGGTGGGAGGTGGTAACAATGTGTCCGCTGCTGTTTGTTTACACTGCGTGGTTTACCACGGTCTGACTGTCTGACTGTCTGACTGTCACGACAGACTGCAATCATCCCAAACAACTGTGATGAGATGCCGTGTTTAACCCATAAACATAACGGTTAGTGGCCAGGGTCTGATCTCACCTCGGGTGGCCACGCGTGGCACCCGGTGACCCCAAGAAGAATGTACATCATTCCTGTGATCCGACCGTGACCCTGTCATTGGTGGGCGGGGCATGTTACAGTACTGGGCGGGGAGGGAGCTTGTTGGTAATCCTGGCGTGTATTGAAGTGTTACAGTACTGGGCGGGGAGGGAGCTTGTTGGTAATCCTGGCGTGTATTGAAGTGTTACAGTACTGGGCGGGGAGGGAGCTTGTTGGTAATCCTGGCGTGTATTGAAGTGTTACAGTACTGGGCGGGGAGGGAGCTTGTTGGTAATCCTGGCGTGTATTGAAGTGTTACAGTACTGGGCGGGGAGGGAGCTTGTTGGTAATCCTGGCGTGTATTGAAGTGTTACAGTACTGGGCGGGGAGGGAGCTTGTTGGTAATCCTGGCGTGTATTGAAGTGTTACAGTACTGGGCGGGGAGGGAGCTTGTTGGTAATCCTGGCGTGTATTGAAGTGTTACAGTACTGGGCGGGGAGGGAGCTTGTTGGTAATCCTGGCGTGTATTGAAGTGTTACAGTACTGGGCGGGGAGGGAGCTTGTTGGTAATCCTGGCGTGTATTGAAGTGTTACAGTACTGGGCGGGGAGGGAGCTTGTTGGTAATCCTGGCGTGTATTGAAGTGTTACAGTACTGGGCGGGGAGGGAGCTTGTTGGTAATCCTGGCGTGTATTGAAGTGTTACAGTACTGGGCGGGGAGGGAGCTTGTTGGTAATCCTGGCGTGTATTGAAGTGTTACAGTACTGGGCGGGGAGGGAGCTTGTTGGTAATCCTGGCGTGTATTGAAGTGTTACAGTACTGGGCGGGGAGGGAGCTTGTTGGTAATCCTGGCGTGTATTGAAGTGTTACAGTACTGGGCGGGGAGGGAGCTTGTTGGTAATCCTGGCGTGTATTGAAGTGTTACAGTACTGGGCGGGGAGGGAGCTTGTTGGTAATCCTGGCGTGTATTGAAGTGTTACAGTACTGGGCGGGGAGGGAGCTTGTTGGTAATCCTGGCGTGTATTGAAGTGTTACAGTACTGGGCGGGGAGGGAGCTTGTTGGTAATCCTGGCGTGTATTGAAGTGTTACAGTACTGGGCGGGGAGGGAGCTTGTTGGTAATCCTGGCGTGTATTGAAGTGTTACAGTACTGGGCGGGGAGGGAGCTTGTTGGTAATCCTGGCGTGTATTGAAGTGTTACAGTACTGGGCGGGGAGGGAGCTTGTTGGTAATCCTGGCGTGTATTGAAGTGTTACAGTACTGGGCGGGGAGGGAGCTTGTTGGTAATCCTGGCGTGTATTGAAGTGTTACAGTACTGGGCGGGGAGGGAGCTTGTTGGTAATCCTGGCGTGTATTGAAGTGTTACAGTACTGGGCGGGGAGGGAGCTTGTTGGTAATCCTGGCGTGTATTGAAGTGTTACAGTACTGGGCGGGGAGGGAGCTTGTTGGTAATCCTGGCGTGTATTGAAGTGTTACAGTACTGGGCGGGGAGGGAGCTTGTTGGTAATCCTGGCGTGTATTGAAGTGTTACAGTACTGGGCGGGGAGGGAGCTTGTTGGTAATCCTGGCGTGTATTGAAGTGTTACAGTACTGGGCGGGGAGGGAGCTTGTTGGTAATCCTGGCGTGTATTGAAGTGTTACAGTACTGGGCGGGGAGGGAGCTTGTTGGTAATCCTGGCGTGTATTGAAGTGTTACAGTACTGGGCGGGGAGGGAGCTTGTTGGTAATCCTGGCGTGTATTGAAGTGTTACAGTACTGGGCGGGGAGGGAGCTTGTTGGTAATCCTGGCGTGTATTGAAGTGTTACAGTACTGGGCGGGGAGGGAGCTTGTTGGTAATCCTGGCGTGTATTGAAGTGTTACAGTACTGGGCGGGGAGGGAGCTTGTTGGTAATCCTGGCGTGTATTGAAGTGTTACAGTACTGGGCGGGGAGGGAGCTTGTTGGTAATCCTGGCGTGTATTGAAGTGTTACAGTACTGGGCGGGGAGGGAGCTTGTTGGTAATCCTGGCGTGTATTGAAGTGTTACAGTACTGGGCGGGGAGGGAGCTTGTTGGTAATCCTGGCGTGTATTGAAGTGTTACAGTACTGGGCGGGGAGGGAGCTTGTTGGTAATCCTGGCGTGTATTGAAGTGTTACAGTACTGGGCGGGGAGGGAGCTTGTTGGTAATCCTGGCGTGTATTGAAGTGTTACAGTACTGGGCGGGGAGGGAGCTTGTTGGTAATCCTGGCGTGTATTGAAGTGTTACAGTACTGGGCGGGGAGGGAGCTTGTTGGTAATCCTGGCGTGTATTGAAGTGTTACAGTACTGGGCGGGGAGGGAGCTTGTTGGTAATCCTGGCGTGTATTGAAGTGTTACAGTACTGGGCGGGGAGGGAGCTTGTTGGTAATCCTGGCGTGTATTGAAGTGTTACAGTACTGGGCGGGGAGGGAGCTTGTTGGTAATCCTGGCGTGTATTGAAGTGTTACAGTACTGGGCGGGGAGGGAGCTTGTTGGTAATCCTGGCGTGTATTGAAGTGTTACAGTACTGGGCGGGGAGGGAGCTTGTTGGTAATCCTGGCGTGTATTGAAGTGTTACAGTACTGGGCGGGGAGGGAGCTTGTTGGTAATCCTGGCGTGTATTGAAGTGTTACAGTACTGGGCGGGGAGGGAGCTTGTTGGTAATCCTGGCGTGTATTGAAGTGTTACAGTACTGGGCGGGGAGGGAGCTTGTTGGTAATCCTGGCGTGTATTGAAGTGTTACAGTACTGGGCGGGGAGGGAGCTTGTTGGTAATCCTGGCGTGTATTGAAGTGTTACAGTACTGGGCGGGGAGGGAGCTTGTTGGTAATCCTGGCGTGTATTGAAGTGTTACAGTACTGGGCGGGGAGGGAGCTTGTTGGTAATCCTGGCGTGTATTGAAGTGTTACAGTACTGGGCGGGGAGGGAGCTTGTTGGTAATCCTGGCGTGTATTGAAGTGTTACAGTACTGGGCGGGGAGGGAGCTTGTTGGTAATCCTGGCGTGTATTGAAGTGTTACAGTACTGGGCGGGGAGGGAGCTTGTTGGTAATCCTGGCGTGTATTGAAGTGTTACAGTACTGGGCGGGGAGGGAGCTTGTTGGTAATCCTGGCGTGTATTGAAGTGTTACAGTACTGGGCGGGGAGGGAGCTTGTTGGTAATCCTGGCGTGTATTGAAGTGTTACAGTACTGGGCGGGGAGGGAGCTTGTTGGTAATCCTGGCGTGTATTGAAGTGTTACAGTACTGGGCGGGGAGGGAGCTTGTTGGTAATCCTGGCGTGTATTGAAGTGTTACAGTACTGGGCGGGGAGGGAGCTTGTTGGTAATCCTGGCGTGTATTGAAGTGTTACAGTACTGGGCGGGGAGGGAGCTTGTTGGTAATCCTGGCGTGTATTGAAGTGTTACAGTACTGGGCGGGGAGGGAGCTTGTTGGTAATCCTGGCGTGTATTGAAGTGTTACAGTACTGGGCGGGGAGGGAGCTTGTTGGTAATCCTGGCGTGTATTGAAGTGTTACAGTACTGGGCGGGGAGGGAGCTTGTTGGTAATCCTGGCGTGTATTGAAGTGTTACAGTACTGGGCGGGGAGGGAGCTTGTTGGTAATCCTGGCGTGTATTGAAGTGTTACAGTACTGGGCGGGGAGGGAGCTTGTTGGTAATCCTGGCGTGTATTGAAGTGTTACAGTACTGGGCGGGGAGGGAGCTTGTTGGTAATCCTGGCGTGTATTGAAGTGTTACAGTACTGGGCGGGGAGGGAGCTTGTTGGTAATCCTGGCGTGTATTGAAGTGTTACAGTACTGGGCGGGGAGGGAGCTTGTTGGTAATCCTGGCGTGTATTGAAGTGTTACAGTACTGGGCGGGGAGGGAGCTTGTTGGTAATCCTGGCGTGTATTGAAGTGTTACAGTACTGGGCGGGGAGGGAGCTTGTTGGTAATCCTGGCGTGTATTGAAGTGTTACAGTACTGGGCGGGGAGGGAGCTTGTTGGTAATCCTGGCGTGTATTGAAGTGTTACAGTACTGGGCGGGGAGGGAGCTTGTTGGTAATCCTGGCGTGTATTGAAGTGTTACAGTACTGGGCGGGGAGGGAGCTTGTTGGTAATCCTGGCGTGTATTGAAGTGTTACAGTACTGGGCGGGGAGGGAGCTTGTTGGTAATCCTGGCGTGTATTGAAGTGTTACAGTACTGGGCGGGGAGGGAGCTTGTTGGTAATCCTGGCGTGTATTGAAGTGTTACAGTACTGGGCGGGGAGGGAGCTTGTTGGTAATCCTGGCGTGTATTGAAGTGTTACAGTACTGGGCGGGGAGGGAGCTTGTTGGTAATCCTGGCGTGTATTGAAGTGTTACAGTACTGGGCGGGGAGGGAGCTTGTTGGTAATCCTGGCGTGTATTGAAGTGTTACAGTACTGGGCGGGGAGGGAGCTTGTTGGTAATCCTGGCGTGTATTGAAGTGTTACAGTACTGGGCGGGGAGGGAGCTTGTTGGTAATCCTGGCGTGTATTGAAGTGTTACAGTACTGGGCGGGGAGGGAGCTTGTTGGTAATCCTGGCGTGTATTGAAGTGTTACAGTACTGGGCGGGGAGGGAGCTTGTTGGTAATCCTGGCGTGTATTGAAGTGTTACAGTACTGGGCGGGGAGGGAGCTTGTTGGTAATCCTGGCGTGTATTGAAGTGTTACAGTACTGGGCGGGGAGGGAGCTTGTTGGTAATCCTGGCGTGTATTGAAGTGTTACAGTACTGGGCGGGGAGGGAGCTTGTTGGTAATCCTGGCGTGTATTGAAGTGTTACAGTACTGGGCGGGGAGGGAGCTTGTTGGTAATCCTGGCGTGTATTGAAGTGTTACAGTACTGGGCGGGGAGGGAGCTTGTTGGTAATCCTGGCGTGTATTGAAGTGTTACAGTACTGGGCGGGGAGGGAGCTTGTTGGTAATCCTGGCGTGTATTGAAGTGTTACAGTACTGGGCGGGGAGGGAGCTTGTTGGTAATCCTGGCGTGTATTGAAGTGTTACAGTACTGGGCGGGGAGGGAGCTTGTTGGTAATCCTGGCGTGTATTGAAGTGTTACAGTACTGGGCGGGGAGGGAGCTTGTTGGTAATCCTGGCGTGTATTGAAGTGTTACAGTACTGGGCGGGGAGGGAGCTTGTTGGTAATCCTGGCGTGTATTGAAGTGTTACAGTACTGGGCGGGGAGGGAGCTTGTTGGTAATCCTGGCGTGTATTGAAGTGTTACAGTACTGGGCGGGGAGGGAGCTTGTTGGTAATCCTGGCGTGTATTGAAGTGTTACAGTACTGGGCGGGGAGGGAGCTTGTTGGTAATCCTGGCGTGTATTGAAGTGTTACAGTACTGGGCGGGGAGGGAGCTTGTTGGTAATCCTGGCGTGTATTGAAGTGTTACAGTACTGGGCGGGGAGGGAGCTTGTTGGTAATCCTGGCGTGTATTGAAGTGTTACAGTACTGGGCGGGGAGGGAGCTTGTTGGTAATCCTGGCGTGTATTGAAGTGTTACAGTACTGGGCGGGGAGGGAGCTTGTTGGTAATCCTGGCGTGTATTGAAGTGTTACAGTACTGGGCGGGGAGGGAGCTTGTTGGTAATCCTGGCGTGTATTGAAGTGTTACAGTACTGGGCGGGGAGGGAGCTTGTTGGTAATCCTGGCGTGTATTGAAGTGTTACAGTACTGGGCGGGGAGGGAGCTTGTTGGTAATCCTGGCGTGTATTGAAGTGTTACAGTACTGGGCGGGGAGGGAGCTTGTTGGTAATCCTGGCGTGTATTGAAGTGTTACAGTACTGGGCGGGGAGGGAGCTTGTTGGTAATCCTGGCGTGTATTGAAGTGTTACAGTACTGGGCGGGGAGGGAGCTTGTTGGTAATCCTGGCGTGTATTGAAGTGTTACAGTACTGGGCGGGGAGGGAGCTTGTTGGTAATCCTGGCGTGTATTGAAGTGTTACAGTACTGGGCGGGGAGGGAGCTTGTTGGTAATCCTGGCGTGTATTGAAGTGTTACAGTACTGGGCGGGGAGGGAGCTTGTTGGTAATCCTGGCGTGTATTGAAGTGTTACAGTACTGGGCGGGGAGGGAGCTTGTTGGTAATCCTGGCGTGTATTGAAGTGTTACAGTACTGGGCGGGGAGGGAGCTTGTTGGTAATCCTGGCGTGTATTGAAGTGTTACAGTACTGGGCGGGGAGGGAGCTTGTTGGTAATCCTGGCGTGTATTGAAGTGTTACAGTACTGGGCGGGGAGGGAGCTTGTTGGTAATCCTGGCGTGTATTGAAGTGTTACAGTACTGGGCGGGGAGGGAGCTTGTTGGTAATCCTGGCGTGTATTGAAGTGTTACAGTACTGGGCGGGGAGGGAGCTTGTTGGTAATCCTGGCGTGTATTGAAGTGTTACAGTACTGGGCGGGGAGGGAGCTTGTTGGTAATCCTGGCGTGTATTGAAGTGTTACAGTACTGGGCGGGGAGGGAGCTTGTTGGTAATCCTGGCGTGTATTGAAGTGTTACAGTACTGGGCGGGGAGGGAGCTTGTTGGTAATCCTGGCGTGTATTGAAGTGTTACAGTACTGGGCGGGGAGGGAGCTTGTTGGTAATCCTGGCGTGTATTGAAGTGTTACAGTACTGGGCGGGGAGGGAGCTTGTTGGTAATCCTGGCGTGTATTGAAGTGTTACAGTACTGGGCGGGGAGGGAGCTTGTTGGTAATCCTGGCGTGTATTGAAGTGTTACAGTACTGGGCGGGGAGGGAGCTTGTTGGTAATCCTGGCGTGTATTGAAGTGTTACAGTACTGGGCGGGGAGGGAGCTTGTTGGTAATCCTGGCGTGTATTGAAGTGTTACAGTACTGGGCGGGGAGGGAGCTTGTTGGTAATCCTGGCGTGTATTGAAGTGTTACAGTACTGGGCGGGGAGGGAGCTTGTTGGTAATCCTGGCGTGTATTGAAGTGTTACAGTACTGGGCGGGGAGGGAGCTTGTTGGTAATCCTGGCGTGTATTGAAGTGTTACAGTACTGGGCGGGGAGGGAGCTTGTTGGTAATCCTGGCGTGTATTGAAGTGTTACAGTACTGGGCGGGGAGGGAGCTTGTTGGTAATCCTGGCGTGTATTGAAGTGTTACAGTACTGGGCGGGGAGGGAGCTTGTTGGTAATCCTGGCGTGTATTGAAGTGTTACAGTACTGGGCGGGGAGGGAGCTTGTTGGTAATCCTGGCGTGTATTGAAGTGTTACAGTACTGGGCGGGGAGGGAGCTTGTTGGTAATCCTGGCGTGTATTGAAGTGTTACAGTACTGGGCGGGGAGGGAGCTTGTTGGTAATCCTGGCGTGTATTGAAGTGTTACAGTACTGGGCGGGGAGGGAGCTTGTTGGTAATCCTGGCGTGTATTGAAGTGTTACAGTACTGGGCGGGGAGGGAGCTTGTTGGTAATCCTGGCGTGTATTGAAGTGTTACAGTACTGGGCGGGGAGGGAGCTTGTTGGTAATCCTGGCGTGTATTGAAGTGTTACAGTACTGGGCGGGGAGGGAGCTTGTTGGTAATCCTGGCGTGTATTGAAGTGTTACAGTACTGGGCGGGGAGGGAGCTTGTTGGTAATCCTGGCGTGTATTGAAGTGTTACAGTACTGGGCGGGGAGGGAGCTTGTTGGTAATCCTGGCGTGTATTGAAGTGTTACAGTACTGGGCGGGGAGGGAGCTTGTTGGTAATCCTGGCGTGTATTGAAGTGTTACAGTACTGGGCGGGGAGGGAGCTTGTTGGTAATCCTGGCGTGTATTGAAGTGTTACAGTACTGGGCGGGGAGGGAGCTTGTTGGTAATCCTGGCGTGTATTGAAGTGTTACAGTACTGGGCGGGGAGGGAGCTTGTTGGTAATCCTGGCGTGTATTGAAGTGTTACAGTACTGGGCGGGGAGGGAGCTTGTTGGTAATCCTGGCGTGTATTGAAGTGTTACAGTACTGGGCGGGGAGGGAGCTTGTTGGTAATCCTGGCGTGTATTGAAGTGTTACAGTACTGGGCGGGGAGGGAGCTTGTTGGTAATCCTGGCGTGTATTGAAGTGTTACAGTACTGGGCGGGGAGGGAGCTTGTTGGTAATCCTGGCGTGTATTGAAGTGTTACAGTACTGGGCGGGGAGGGAGCTTGTTGGTAATCCTGGCGTGTATTGAAGTGTTACAGTACTGGGCGGGGAGGGAGCTTGTTGGTAATCCTGGCGTGTATTGAAGTGTTACAGTACTGGGCGGGGAGGGAGCTTGTTGGTAATCCTGGCGTGTATTGAAGTGACGTACGAGAATTTAGATACTCTAATTTTGGTTAACTTTTAACCTTTGACCTTTGCAGCGCAGCAAAACTTCTACACATCTATTTTACAATATTCCACGCAACACAGTCTGAAGTTGAAACCATTTTTTCTTAAATGCAACCCCCTTTCTCACCCCAGCCCCTAATATTGTTAATACAAGTTAATGTGTTAATGCATTTTTTTCCTGGCTCATTTTCTATTGTAAACATTGCCATTGTAGCCACTGACATTGTAACCACTCCCATTGTAACCACTCCCATTGTAACCACTCCCATTGTAACCACTCCCATTGTAACCACTCCCATTGTAACCACTGACATTGTAACCACTCCCATTGTAACCACTCCCATTGTAACCACTGACATTGTAACCACTCCCATTGTAACCACTCCCATTGTAACCACTCCCATTGTAACCACTGCCATTGTAACCACTGCCATTGTAACCACTGCCATTGTTACCACTGTTAAATATAAAGTCGAAATTTTGTTCTAAAGGAAAATTCTGTACCGAGATCATCTGAATATTTATTTTTAACTTTTCAGTTTTAATGTCTTGAAGGTTAATTGTTTGTGATTTCATTGTTGCTAATTTGGAATAAGTTCATACAAGAAAATCATTTATAAACGGAACAAATCCGAAACTTCAAACCACCAGTTTGTCCTCCCCTCTTCAGTCTCCCCCACCCACACTCCCTCGCTCACGCTCACGCACACACTCACGCAAACACACGCGTTCACAAAGGTCAAGTGTTCTGTTACCAATCAGGTTTGCATGTGCAGACGTGACAAGAATGCCCAGAAACTTTCTGCCAACTGCAGACGAGCTGACTTTCCTGGGTCACAATCGGGGGTCAAGGTCGGCACGCGAGTAAAGATTGTCTGAGATGGCCTTGAACTTGTTCATAGAACGTTGTAATAATGTCTAGGAGTCAATGTCAGTTGGGGTACAAAAAAATGACATTGTCTGTGCCGTTAGTGTCAAGTTTCAGAACTTACCTCCCTTTTTTTGCACACAAAGCAGAATATAAGTTAACCGTTCTCTTTCTATTATAATTCACACTTTCCTTTTCTTAGAAACGAAAGCATTTAAACTATATGGGTATATGGATTCCTGCAATCGATTCGAAAACTACCACCAATATCTATACTATGATCCATTTCACTAATACTAACTTACGATTAGTGTTTCTCTGTCAACCTAGAAGAAAACAAAACTATATTTTGGTCTCCCTTTACCTCAGGACTAGGACTTTACAGACTACCGACCCCCACCCCAAATGTTCCCATTAACTGGTGTGACATTTGTCAAGTACATAAGGTCTCTGGTTGATCTTAGCGCGTCTAAAAGCCTCTAAACAGCCCCAGCCCGACCCGTCAACATAGGGTGGTGGTGTAAAGCACTCGACCCTGTTAAACATCCGATGCTTTTAGCTGCTACAGCCGGTCTCTAACCTCACAGCACTTGTCACGTGACTACCTCAGACAGCACTCGCCACAAGGCTACCTCAGAGAGCACTCGACCCTGTTAAACATCCGATGCTTTTAGCTGCTACAGCCGGTCTCTGGCCTCACAGCACTTGTCACGTGGCTACCTCAGACAGCACTCGCCACAAGGCTACCTCCGACAGCACTCGCCACACGGCTACCTCAGACAGCACTCGCTACACGGCTACCTCAGACAGCACTCGTCACACGGCTACCTCCGACAGCACTCGCCACACGGCTACCCGATGCCGCATTCTCACATAGTCTCCCTCACAATTAAACAGCAACAGTTCCTCACAACCCATTCCACACACTTAATTCAAACCTTTCCTTAACATTTCATCACACACAATGACCAGCCCTCACATCATTTTTATTTGCGTCATCGACCCACTTTCTCTTTACCATCCACTTTCTCTTTACCATCCACTTCCTCCTAACCATCCCCTTTCTCCATACAATCCACTTTCTCCTAACCATACACTTTCTCCATACAATCCACTTT
Source organism: Ampullaceana balthica (assembly GCA_944989445.1). Classification (NCBI taxonomy): domain Eukaryota; kingdom Metazoa; phylum Mollusca; class Gastropoda; family Lymnaeidae; genus Ampullaceana; species Ampullaceana balthica. The sequence goes on from CALYLW010000224.1 coordinate 869,440, forward strand.
CTCCTAACGTACACTTTCTCCATACAATCCACTTTCTCCTAACAACCCAATTTCTCCTAACCATACACTTTCTCATAAGCTTCCACTTCCGACTCCCATACTTTTACGGCAAACACAATCCAGGCACATAGAACTTAAAAGCCATTAGTAATTTATTACCCCCAAATCTTTTATTGTGCCTTAGATTTTTCGTTGCAAAATATGGATGAGACTGCAATCAGGCTTATAGATAAGTAGATAGATGTCATACAAACAGGGTATGTATGAACCTGACAAGACAATACAAAACAACGAACGTTTCGGCAAAGAGCCTCCCTCAACAAACAAATAGATAAATACAAATAAAAAACAATTAAATTAAAACTTAGTGGCGGTGTAATCCAAAGCCAAAAAGAGCAATAGATAGAATAGAGTAGTACAGATGTTATGTAGCTAAGGGGAAATTTTTCGTTACACCATTTGTTCCTATCCCTCCTAAATGCAGTTCTCCCCCTTATTTCTCATATAGCAATTGACACCATTTAGATCTAGCCTACTGGACCCGCGTGATCCACTCTCACACCAACCTTTGTCAACCTGTACAACCTGCAACCTGCAGCCTGCCATAGCGTAGAGTGGTGTATAATAAGTCAGTAACTACCGCCGTTAAAACCACACCTATTCCATTTGGTTCAACTTCTCGCACTCGGTTTGCCCTCGGTTAACTCTACAGACATTTGTCTGCTCGAATCTCTAGTTCTGCCGACCAATTTGCATTTTCACGAGCAACATTTAGCGGCGTTCAATTTTAATTAAAATGAAAATCGTTTTATTGAAATTTCCCCTCAGTGTACCGAATTCAAACATTTTCCCGTCCGCTTGATGTATTTTAAAAGTGTTATTTGCTCTTATGTACAGCAAGGGACATCTCACGTGGTTTATCTTATCTTATCTTATCTTATTTATACAGACGCTCCTTCTATGCAGAAGATAGTTGCGTCCACAGACCATGACAGATGATGTGTTGGCAAGTGATGCAGCGTTCACAGGCCAGGGCTATGAGGGTTCTACGCATTATCCAGCCGCCTAACTAGTGTTAGGTACCCATTCGGAGCTGGGTGACTCAAGGACGCCCTCGCCCCCGGGAACAAATCAGTGCCTTCACATGGAATCGAACCCGTGACCATCGGTACGCCAGTCGAGCGCGCTGCCACTCGACCAGCGCGTTTCATTTCAAAACAAATACAATGAAAACAATTAAAACCATGCAATAATTAAACTCCTAAATATTTTAACTTTTTAAAGTAAATCACTAGCTGTGGGGTGGATTTTTGTAACAATGCTACTATGGATTTCAGTGAGCTTTGGAGAAATATATTAGCAGCAAACGTTCGTAAAATGGAAGGCGGTGTTAAAGCACGCGTCTTGATAAAAGTGTTTTTGATGAAAACAAATCTTTAATTATTCTTTTAAATTTTTTTATATTGAATACAATTTTCTAAATGTGAATTACCACCCCTTCCCACAAGGGAAGAAATTTATTTTATGGCATAAAGATGGACGAGTGCAACAATATCACTAGGTTTAGTTGTACTTTAAGACAAACGCTAACAAAATAATGTCTTGGAGAGTGTCTGCCATCAACTCACATTTCGGCAGGGTTGTTAACAATACTAAAAAAAATTATTGGCAATACCAATACCAATACTGCCTGTAAAATCTATTGGCAATTCCAATACCAATACAATTTTAAAACCAGTATTGCAATACCAATACCAATATTTATTTATTATTGCCCTACCAATACCAATATTTGGGTCATTCGACGAATAAAATGCAAATACGTAATTCATCCCTCTATATCACTTACATCGATAAACGATAACAACATTTTTGGCTAATTTAGACAATGTATTTTTAACCAAATTTTGTTCAATAGTTAACACTTGCTTCATCAGTTTTCCTCAAAGCATTCAAAAGTCTTTAACAACATATGAAATAATTCGGCATACCTTAACGTCCTTAAGCAACAAGATTTTTAATATGTATACTGTACACATATTGTGAATGAATGAATGGATGAATGAAGCAAATGACTGTCATAGAAAAGCAAATGATACATAAACGGTTAAACATCAAACTGTAGTAAAAAAACAGTCAGAGCGAGTCAGTGGATTGCATCACATCTGGAAAACTAACGATGAACGATGAATTTTAGTAGAGTTCACAGGGTAACGCCACCTATTTGGCCGTTACCACTTAGCCAGTCGAAGATAAGTAACCATTTCAAAATGTGCACTGCTCAGTCGTGAACGAAGAGGGGAAAATACTCGTCCTCCTAATGAAAACAACCTTTCAACAGTAGAGCTTGAAGGAAGTCCTGTATTCAGGTCTATGTATATTTTACGGATATGTGGATAGGCATTCAATGATGCAATACTGTCTGAAGTGTCTGCCAAGTAATTATTAATTTCTTGATTCACATCAGGTGAATCATTCACACGATGTCGTCTGGCTGACAATCCAGCGAAGTAGTCTGGATGATTATCTGTACCATCAGCAGCAGCCGATTTTGCTTTCTGATCATCAGTACGAGCAACCAACAGTGATTGTGAAACGCGTCTCTTCAGTGCTTCAATAAGATGCGAACGCTGTAAATCATCATCTATCCAGTCCAATTTGAATTTGGGATGTACAACGGATGCCAGCTGAACATCAATGCTGTCAAACATGTTTGAAAATCTTCTATTGATGGCATTCAAAAGACATGAAGCTAATGGAGAACAAATTACGAGCTGACCATTCTTTCCTTGATCAAGAAACACTTTTAACTGAGCCTTCATCACGACAAGTGTTGGTAGAAGGAAACCAATTCCAGTGTCTTTTTTAGTTTCACCCTGCAAAATATCTAGTCCACAGCAAACAGGCTTCATAACAGCAACATACTCTTTAACAAATGTTTTCTGTACAGGCTGTAGTCTTTTGATATCAAGTTCATCACAAAGTTTGTCAAACTTAACTTCCGTCACTGGTCAATGCTCATTGTCAAAGATATCATATATGATTTGATTTCTATTATCATTCATTTCATTGATCAGTCTCATTCAAAAATTGTTTGGCAATGTCACTCGCAAGATGGCGACACCAAAGAAAAATTTATTATATTCAGCTTTATTCACAACCAATGTTGTAGAGAATTTATTGAATATTGCTATTAGTATTGGTTAAAAATCAATACCAATATCAAAAATAATTATTGGCAATACCAATACCAATATCAAATTTCAAGAAGTATTGCAATATCGTCCCAATACTTACAAAAGTATTGGCAATACTACCAATACCAATAAAATATTGCAATATTAACAACCCTGCATTTCGGATAATGGAGCTTTCAATGCTGATGTGTGGTTTTGTGGTGTGGGAAGATGTGGTTGTGTTGGGTTTGGGGTAGGGGTGTCAACATGTCAACAATCTAAACACCCTCTAGTGCACCAGTTACCACTTCACCTTATTCAGGCCGATCGTGCGCTTGACTAAACACCGTGCATTGAAGGGTGATTATCTATAATAAAGCATTGGTTAAAACATCGCTTACTGCCCCTTTACTGTACCAATGAAGTGGTTTAAACACTTGTTCCTCTGAGCATGTCACTAGCTCCCACCCGGATGTAGCAGCTGAATCCAACCAATGGGGTTCGTTTTTTTTTCTTCTGTGCACTCAATAAATGCTTCAACGCTTCGTCTTAATAGCTCGATTTTCATGCAATTATTTGCTCTGTTCGTCAATTTAAGTTACATAACAAGAGTGGTCCTCACACCATGTGAGAATGACACAGCTTAGTGCTCGTGTTAATTAGAGCTTGTGGGCTTTTTTCAGTAACTCGCAGTTTTTAGTTGATTTCGTTAGTACCGTATTGATTGTAAGCAATTACTATGTTATCTTGATGGATAGTCTTATCTTATCTTATCTTATCTTATCTGTTTACAGACGCTCCTTCTATACAGAAGATTATTGCGTCCTACGCTTATCTATGGTTTGTGTTTAGTCCTGCATTTTTATTAGAGATTTAAATGTTGATAAAGTGTTGGTTTTCCTGGATTTTTCAGGCAACCCATTCCACGCCCGAATTCCGGACGGGAAGAAGGAAAACTTGTATGTGTTAGTCCCAGATTGACATTTACAGAAGGACAGCATCAGATTGACAGGCACTAGATTGACAACAACACATTGACAGCAACAAACTGACAGTAACAGATTAACATAAACAGAGGGACAGAAGTAAATTGACAGCACTGAATTGACAGCAAGAGATTGACAGCATCAAATTGACAGCGACAAACGGACAGCATCAGTTTGACAGAAACAGATTCTTAATGAAATCTTTGCACTATTTAACTTGCACATGAAAACGTTCGATCATTTTCTTAGATGTCTTATCATTTCCTTGACTCTGACCTGCAACTTATAGACTGGTCAACCGCCGATCAGCTGTCTCACGGTGCACCGGGAATAGATCCCGTGTGTTCCGGCTTCCGGGAACCTGCGTGCTGTAACCGTGCAAATTAAGTGGGTCGGGGGGATGTCTCTATTCAGAACCGATCTCTCTAATTACCTGCAAAAATTCTCTCACGATCTCAGCCGATTTGCCCCGTGATGACGCTTGATGTACCGAACGACAACCCCTGTCAGACCCCTGCACCCCCCTCCTATCCTACCTCCAGGGGTCTCAAATGATCACGGAGAACGTATTATCTAATAACCCCGAAGTGTCCCGAGGCAGCTTGTTCAAGATACACTATGTATCATCTGTCTAGGACTGGACTACACGTCATTGGTAGGAAATTGTGTGATTAGCAGATTGGAAGGTATTTTCAGTCCATCCATTTTGTTGACCTTTCTTCTAGGTGTGTGTGAGAGAGTTAGTGTAAAAGGGAAGTAATAGAAATCGATCTGTGGAGAAATGGTTGGCTTTGATCTAGGGTGGGGATATTAATGTCCCTTGGCTCCACTAGTTAGACACAGGATGCGGTTTTAGACCTGGAGATAACGACAACCTAGGAGGGGAAATAAGGGCTCGTTCGTTGATATATTATTGATTGAATTTTTATTTTACTCGAGGAAGAAACCTAAATTACATTAAATTTCTTGCTTATATAATTTAAGGGAGGGGTAGACGCAGTAAGCGAATGAGTCTTTACTGAATACAATTTTGAGAAAAAATTATACATTTAAGTATTAGAACATAAAATGATTATTGTTTTCATCACTGAATCGCTCTTGGTACTCGTCCTCTCGTGTCGTTGCGTTAAAATGCTAGTGGAAAATGTTTATAGTGGATCTGGTTTTCTTAGAATTGGTATCCCGCCCTTAGAATTGGTATCCCGCCCTTAGAATTGGTATCCCGCCCTTAGAATTGGTATCCCGCCCTTAGAATTGGTATCCCGCCCTTAGAATTGGTATCCCGCCCTTAGAATTGGTATCCCGCCCTTAGAATTGGTATCCCGCCCTTAGAATTGGTATCCCGCCCTTAGAATTGGTATCCCGCCCTTAGAATTGGTATCCCGCCCTTAGAATTGGTATCCCGCCCTTAGAATTGGTATCCCGCCCTTAGAATTGGTATCCCGCCCTTAGAATTGGTATCCCGCCCTTAGAATTGGTATCCCGCCCTTAGAATTGGTATCCCGCCCTTAGAATTTGTATCCCGCCCTTAGAATTGGTATCCCGCCCTTAGAATTTGATACTTTCCAGTAATAAGTATGTTGGTAAAATTATTACAGACACATTCAAATATGAGGTGACTATGTAGAAATGATCCATGATCAAAGCGGTGAATTGTCTCCCCATGATCCCACGGCCCCCACTGGTAGCCCTGTTAGCCCCCACTGGTAACCACGACATAAAATCAAGGGTGTACATAAGGGAGACAATTCTTCTGTCAATCAAAAAGAAGAAAATAATTTGTCCTTCAGAGTTCACCTTGGCGGAAAGACGGTGACATCATCTTCAACGAATTATCGTTTATTCCCCTCTTGCCCTCCATGGACTCAGAATTGGAAAAGGGGGGGGGGTAACTTTTCAATAAACACCGGCTACTGGCGTTAGTGCCATAAACGTTCTAAAGACCTTGACTGACCTTCGTTAAACATACAAGAAGAAAAAAAAAGCTGACACATACAACAGGACCAAGGTACCAAATCTTATCTGACAACGATGAAAATAATACAAACATCACTCTCTTCCTATAGAAATATACAACGCCAGTCACTACGCCTTTACCGCCCCTCCAAACACAAAAGTAATTTCAACATAAACATGATTTACTTGCTATAATCTGGCGACAGTTGGTAGCAGAGGCGTAACAGGGTTTTGGGCGCCCTTGGCTAATTCATTTTTGGCGACTTTTATTTAAATAAAACTTTAAAAATTAGAGATTTGGCTGCGCCCTTTTGAACTGGCGCAGGCCGTCGCCCTTGGCAACTGCCAAGCCGATGTTACTCTACTGGTTTGTAGACCCAGTCAGACGATGCACGTGTGATATATATATGTATATTAGGGCTGCGGAAATTAACGATTAATTTATCGATTAATCGTTAAAAAAATTTATCGATTAAAATTATTTTAATCGATAAAAATTCGATTAAAATTAAAGAATATATTTATAAATATTTTTAAAAGTTTTTATTAATAAATAATTAACTATTAATAATTTATAATAATTTTACGTACAAACTTCTCCCGCGTAATATTATAATTTATGTTATTACTTTATGTGGACCGGCAGACGTCAACTAACAAATGGCTGACAGCATCAGCGCAGTTAAATTTAAACATATAACTAGAAAGTTGAGCAAAAATTTTACTTTTAAGCTAACTGCGGATGGCAAAGTCGAAGATGGTGAAAAAGTTTACTGTGTTCACTGCCATAAACAATTCTCTTTTAAAGGATAAAATACATCGCTTTTACCTTCAGCACAAACATCCGATCAAGTATCAACACATTGTCATAAAATTTAGTTCAAAATATTCTTAATTTTCAATGTCCGTGAGAAATGTTCAGTTTAATGATGTCATAAATTTCTATTTTTGGCTTTAATCAAAATTATCGATTAATTAATCGATAATTTTTCAAAAAATAACGATTTAATTTAAATTAATCGATAACAGCCCTAATACAAAGTTAAGAACTATACCCTGTTTTGTTTTAGTTGAGAACTATATTCTGTTTGTTTCACGTATAACATCAGACAATGATGAAAAGTTCCCAGAACACCATAGAGTAAAATAATCTCGTACGTAGATTTGACTTCATTAACGCTCATAATAATAGCATTCCCATGGTCTGCGGTAAACCACGAGCAAAGCTTATTTTGTCATTGAGCTACATGCATAAAATACATTTTGATAATAGTGCACTTACAGAAAGATATTGATTTTAGAATTATTTTAAGGAAAACGAATTAGTTTTAGTTGTTAAATGGGAAAAAGAAATGAATTCAAGATATTTTTTTTAAATATTAAATGTTATTTTGAGTATTTGTCTGAAAACATACTTTTAAAACAATAATCTATCTCCACAGGACAAGTGTAGAGTGGCAAGGGACCGTGTAGAGTGGCGAGCTTTGACATAGGCCCTATGTTCCACAAGGACCTCAAAGGACAAATGAAAAAAATGATGACAAGACAAGTAGTAGAATTTGAAAATAAAGTGGCAATTTGTGTTTTAAAATATCTCTTGTCTTATTATTTTACAGTGGATATAAAAATTTAATCTATGAAACAGCTCATCAATTACAGCCCTGTCCTCAAATTGTATTTAATTCCTTGTTAAACTTTATTATTATTCCTTTTTTTTAAACTGCTAAGCCTACCGTTGTCAAAATAATGTTGTGGCAAAATGATCAATAACTCTCCCTGTTAAAGACCATTGTGTTGCTTTATTAATATAAATTAATTTAATTTGTTTTATGTATTTTTGTTTTGTATATTTCCACTCCAGCCCCCCTCCATATTTTTTTTGCTGTTGTTGTTTTATTGTTTTCCAAGTGGAATGAAGACAACAAAATAATCAATATACATAATTTGCAATCTCTGTCACGTCTGTCTGTCATGTCTGTCCGTGACGTTACTAATTTTAGAAAGCAGCGCTCCAAAATAACTCTTTTCGAACGTTCCACATAAAATTGTGCAATATGAAAAATAATGAATCAAATAAAAATAAATAAAATAAATAAAAGTTCTGTATTACGTTATTTTTTAATCTGATGTGTATTTATTTTGAAAACTTCCGTCATTTTTGAAGGGTGATACACTAGTAATAATAAACATAATAATAAAATTATAAAATTTTTAAAAATATGTAAGTTTCAAATATACATATTTAAATTTGAAAGAGAGAAAGAGACAAAGATTGTGGTTCCCTTACACTACAGACGCCATTTTCACATTTCGACCTAGTGTGAGAACCTCCAGAACTGTTTCCGGCTCACTACCGTAGCAGATGAGTTGTGTACGCAGTATAGCGGGAAAACAAACACGTCGGCATAACTCGTGTCATCCATTAATAATGGCGACCTTTAATTAGAGATAACTCATCACAGCGGACATTGTGTACCAACATGTTGTGAACGAGTTGTGGGCCCTGTCTAGTCACCAGCCGGCATTAAAAACAAAATTCCAATTATTTCTGGTCGGATTTAATTCCTTTTCAATTGCATCTTTCAAATTTGTTAATGCTATCAATCAAACAAGTATCAATCAGACAAGTATCAATCAAACAAGTATCAATCAAACAAGTATCAATCAAACAAGTATCAATCAAACAAGTATCAATCAAACAAGTATCAATCAAACAAGTATCAATCAAACAAGTATCAATCAAACAAGTATCAATCAGACAAGTATCAATCAAACAAGTATCAATCAAACAAGTATCAATCAAACAAGTATCAATCAAACAAGTATCAATCAAACAAGTATCAATCAGACAAGTATCAATCAAACAAGTATCAATCAAACAAGTATCAATCAAACAAGTATCAATCAAACACGTATCAATCAAACAAGTATCAATCAAACACGTATCAATCAGACAAGTATCAATCAAACAAGTATCAATCAAACAAGTATCAATCAGACAAGTATCAATCAAACAAGTATCAATCAAACAAGTATCAATCAAACAAGTATCAATCAAACAAGTATCAATCAAACAAGTATCAATCAGACAAGTATCAATCAAACAAGTATCAATCAGACAAGTATCAATCAGACAAGTATCAATCAAACAAGTATCAATCAGACAAGTATCAATCAAACAAGTATCAATCAAACAAGTATCAATCAGACAAGTATCAATCAAACAAGTATCAATCAGACAAGTATCAATCAGACAAGTATCAATCAAACAAGTATCAATCAAACAAGTATCAATCAAACAAGTATCAATCCAACAAGTATCAATCAAACAAGTATCAATCAAACAAGTATCAATCAGACAAGTATCAATCAAACAAGTATCAATCAGACAAGTATCAATCAGACAAGTATCAATCAAACAAGTATCAATCAAACAAGTATCAATCAGACAAGTATCAATCAAACAAGTATCAATCAAACACGTATCAATCAAACAAGTATCAATCAGTCATACAACACCAAGCCGCATACGTTGGTATGTAATTTCAGAGGCGTAGAACGTAGGTAAGAGTCGCCCGGGGTGGGCCAAGAATTCTCCACTCACAACCACCTTGTCTAGAGGAAACAAAAAGACATCTGATGTTGGATCAACCCAAGATTTTAATATAAATAAAAAAAATTACAGGGGCTGATATCCCTTCCTTGTACTCTCTGTTACGCCATTTGTTGGTTTGAAACGAAAGTTGGGTAAAACTGAGATAAACTATGACTGATCAAATGGCTATGCTTGCCTTCAAAAGTCACATTTCAATTAATTATGAAGTGCGCTTCCCAATGTTAACATTTAAAAAAAAACTTTAAAAAAAAATATTATTAATTAATTATTTTAATATTATTATTATTATTATTATTGTTGTTGTGAGTTTGGGCTAGCAGGGTAAAACAAATCCCCACTGGTATCATTGAGTCTTACAGCATTAAACAGATGTATGGATGCAACACAGCATTTTGATAAAAGCTATTGGCCAGCAGCAACAACAATAATAACGGATTGCATAGCAGGTTGGTGTAGTGACGCCTCGCTGAGTACGTAAGATGTTGATGTCAAACTGTGTCTCGCCACGTGTGAATATCCTCCGGTGTGTAATTGTGGTACAAACATTAACAGAAATCTCGTTAGAAATTTTATTTCTGCAGCTGCGTCAGAAGATTTTTCATAACGAAGAAAGAAAAATCTCTCATTAGTGCTGAGATATCGTGCGACACGGAGCGTGCTATAATGTTAAGTCAGCTCAGAAGTGATGAATTCTGGGAGATCTCATTTCTAATGGCCATCACTGTATGTTTATCAGACTGTTCGTGTGTGAATGTTCCGGAAGTCTCTATACTCTATATCTTTATTTCTAAAGAATGGCATCTTGAGTTTTAGATTTTATTTGTAGTGTGGCGACATAATTTGTAGCACAGTGGGGCAACATATCAGGTAGGAAAGTGGGGCAACATAGCAGGTAGGACAGTGGGGCAACATAGCAGGTAGGACAGTGGGGCAACATAGCTGGTAGGACAGTGGGGCAACATATCAGGTAGAACAGTGGGGAAACATAGCAGGTAGGACAGTGGGGCAACATATCAGGTAGAACAGTGGGGCAACATATCAGGTAGGACAGTGGGGCAACATATCAGGTAGGACAGTGGGGCAACATAGCAGGTAGAACAGTGGGGCAACATAGCAGGTAGAACAGTGGGGCAACATATCAGGTAGGACAGTGGGGCAACATATCAGGTAGGACAGTGGGGCAACATAGCAGGTAGGACAGTGGGGCAACATAGCAGGTAGGACAGTGGGGCAACATAGCAGGTAGGACAGTTAGGCAACATAGCAGGTAGGACAGTGGGGCAACATAGCAGGTAGGACAGTGGGGCAACATATCAGGTAGGACAGTGGGGCAACATATCAGGTAGGACAGTGGGGCAACATATCAGGTAGGACAGTGGGGCAACATATCAGTAATATCTGTAATAATTAATGGATCTAAATCTGCACCAATAAAGGTTAACTCAGGAGTTCCACAAGGAACTGTGCTAGGTCCCTTACTCTTTTTAATTTATATAAATGATTTACCCAACAACATCTCAACAGGTACAAAAGTTAGGCTATTTGCTGATGATTGTATAATCTATAGAACAATAAAATCAGAACAAGATAGCAAAATTTTACAAAAAGACTTAGATGAATTGATAAAATGGGAAACTAACTGGAGTATGTCTTTCCATCCAGAAAAGTGTCAACTGTTAAGAGTAACAAAGAAAAAGAAACAAATAAATTCAAAATATTACATTCATGGAAAAGAACTGACCCAAACTAAAGATGCAAAATACTTAGGAGTCTTAATAAATGAGAAACTATCATGGAATCCCCATGTCAATGAAGTTATTAAAAAAATCAAACAAATCCTTAGGCTTTATAAAAAGGAACTTTAACAAATGTAATAGAGATATAAAACTAAAATGCTACCTCACTTTGGTGAGACCTGCACTAGAATATGCATCTTCTGTATGGGACCCATCCACCAAAGAAAACATTGATAAACTAGAACAAATTCAAAAAAGAGCTGCCAGATTCATTACTGGAGAATATTCGAAACTGACAAGAGTAACACCATTAGTTAAATCATTAAACCTTGAAACACTAGAGGATAGAAGAACCAAGAGCAAAGTAGTAATCATACATAAAGCAATTAATTCTAATTTAGAAATACAACACAAAGATAACTTAATACAACCCTCAGATAGACATAAGGATAAAAACACCTTTCTTATTCCGTATGCAAGAACAAACACATACAAGTTTTCCTTCTTCCCGTCCGGAATCCGGGCGTGGAATGGGTTGCCTGAAGAATCCAGGAAAACCAACACTTTATCAACATTTAAATCTCTAATAAAAATGCAGGACTAAACACAAACCATAGATAAGCGTAGGACGCAATAATCTTCTGTATAGAAGGAGCGTCTGTAAACAGATAAGATAAGATAAGGACAGTGGGGCAACATATCAGGTAGGACAGTGGGGCAACATATCAGGTAGGACAGTGGAGCAACATATCAGGTAGGACAGTGGGGCAACATATCAGGTAGGACAGCGGGGCAACATAGCAGGTAGAACAGTGGGGCAACATTGAACATATCAGGTAGGACAGTGGGGCAACGTATCAGGTAGGACAGTGGGGCAACATAGTTGATAGGACAGTGAGGCAACATAGTTGATAGGACAGTGGGGCAACATAGTTGATAGGACAGTTGGGCAACATAGTTGATAGGACAGTGGGACTACATAGTTGATAGGACAGTGGGGCAACATATCAGGTAGGACAGTGGGGCAACATAGCAGGTAGGACAGTGGGGCTACATAGTTGATAGGACAGTGGGGCTACATAGTTGATAGGACAGTGGGGCAACATAGTTGATAGGACAGTGGGGCAAGATAGTTGATAGGACAGTGGGGCAACATAGTTGATAGGACAGTGGGGCTACATAGTTGATAGGACAGTGGGGCAACATAGTTGATAGGACAGTGGGACTACATAGTTGATAGGACAGCGGGGCTACATAGTTGATAGGACAGTGGGGCAACATAGTTGATATGACAGCGGGGCAACATAGTTGATAGGACAGTGGGGCAACATAGTTGATAGGACAGTGGGGCTACATAGTTGATAGGACAGTGGGGCAACATAGTTGATAGGACAGTGGGACTACATAGTTGATAGGTCAGTGGGGCAACATAGCAAGTAGGACAGTGGGGCTATAAAGTAAATACTTAACACTTTATGTACATTATTTTTTAAAAAAAAGAAAATAAATTTCTATTTACACATGTGGGATTACAAGACTATCAGAAAACAGATGAATTTGATTTCACTTGAAAGTTATTTCCTCATTCATAGACACGTGACGCAATTTTTTTTAAAAATAGAACAATTCCGCTCCTCAAATTTTGATTGGTTATCAGATATATATATCCTTGTGATTCGACTGTCAAATAGGTTTAAATTTTAAAACGTTCGCCTCTATCCACCGACACGCGAAGTTTTCTCATTGGAGTTATCCCGTCATGTCCTGGACCCTAGGGGGTGATCTCCCCTTGCTGACATGCGGAAATGCTGCGTACGTTGAGTTGATGTAGATTATAATTATAGCCCGGGCTAGGAAGAGTTGTTTTCCCCTTTCGGAATGGGAACAGGAACTCGTGATTAATGATCTTCTTATTATAGCAAAGCGGAACTACACGTGTACACCTCCGAGAGATTTCATCGGCGTGTCCCCTGGGCTAAATGAAAATGCCCATCGTTGTGAAAATCTGAGTAATCACGTTTCTAGTTTTGATGTGTTAACTTTATCAGGAGCCTCGCTCAAAGCTAGCGTCTGAGTTAAGACGGACGTAATTCGGGTGGTGGGGGGTTATTATTCAAAAACAACAGCTTCGTGTTGCTACGCTAAATGACCCCCCAGACCCACCTACCCCCATCCCATGTACAACCCCCCAATCTTACACAATCTCGGGGATCAACGATTGCGGTGATCAAATATTGGCTGCATGACTACAATTTGTGGATAATGCCATGTGATGCCCTGATAATTAACGCTATAACTCGCAGCTGTGGGCTTTGGAACGGTGATCAGCTGAGCTGTAGATATCGTCATGCTCCCCCTTAAATAATATTGTAGCTTCAATAGATTTATAGTTGCTTTCAAGGTTGTTTGTTTATTTTATTTTTTTTTAAATTTAATCTTTGAATTTTACTTAGCTACCAGAAATGTGATGTGCACTGTACTAACTTGAAACTTTCACAAATTTAAACAAAATGTTGAATTACGTTTAAGTTTTATTTAAACAGGATAGATGTGATATATAAAATCAGTGGAATCGCATTAATTAGTTCTCAGCTTTGCAGTCATTTTATTACTCTAAAGACATTCACACAACTACCTTCCCCACGGCGACCCGTCGAAACGGCCCCGACATAACGGTCCGGGTCAAAACGGCCCCGACATAACGGTCCGGGTCAAAACGGCCCCGACATAACGGTCCGGGTCAAAACGGCCCCGACATAACGGTCCGGGTCAAAACGGCCCCGACATAACGGTCCGGGTCAAAACGGCCCCGACATAACGGTCCGGGTCAAAACGGCCCCGACATAACGGTCCGGGTCAAAACGGCCCCGACATAACGGTCCGGGTCAAAACGGCCCCGACATAACGGTCCGGGTCAAAACGGCCCCGACATAACGGTCCGGGTCAAAACGGCCCCGACATAACGGTCCGGGTCAAAACGGCCCCGACATAACGGTCCGGGTCAAAACTACTCAAAACGGCCACATACAAATTGTGTACAACAAAACTAAAAAATACATTTTTTTGAATTTTAAGCTTTTGTCAACTTTTTCACCCTTAAAAAAGTGGCAAATTTGTAAAATTATTTCTTGTGATGTTATTATATCATTTCTTGTCAACAGAAAACTGCGACTTCGTAACATGTCGAGTAAAGGCTTTTCAACTATTTCTTATCATGTCAGTATTATTGTTTCTTGTGAACTAAGCATAAAACTGAATCGGTGAGTAATAATACGAATATAATATTTTATAGTATTTTTTTAAATTAGTCCATCTACTAGTCCAGGGCCATTTTGTCGCGGCTGGTATGTCGGAGCCCATTTGTCGGGGCCATTCTGTCGGTTTACCCATCCCCACAGCAACAGAAACCTCACTTAACAGCAACAGTGTCCTCCCTTTACAGCAATAGTGACCTCCCTTTGCCCTTTACAGCAACAGTAACCTCCCTTTACAGCATTTTACTGCAATAGTAACCTCCCCTCCCCCCCCCCGGCGCACACACACACACACACATACAAACGGGCCAGTCTTTTACTGCTCCCTTACTTCGCGGATCAAAAATCTCAATTGCACTGGTTAACTTCAAGGCAATCTTCTCATTAATTGAAAATTGCAGGCTGGTGTTTAATATTTAAGCGCTTTATATTTGATTTTAACATTTTCTAACTGACAACAGGTGTGTTTTCAAAACGAATATGTGAATTTTAATGCAAACATTCCTCTCCCTAGATTCTATAGCTTATATCTGAGGCAGGCAAGGTGGTAAAGGGAAATGTAGCGGGAAAATCCGATCCTTAGATCGTCACGTATAGGAAATTACGTTAATTTGTAAACAAACGTTTATGCATTCATGTTATGTGAGTCTGCAATAATAGTGTAACATCCTTTGGTGTGTACATATGTGTGGGTAAGTATATTGATGTACAACTAGGTAGTGTGTACACATGTGTGGGTAAGTCTAGTGATGTACAACTAGGTAGTGTGTACACATGTGTGGGTGAGTCTAGTGATGTACAACTAGGTAGTGTGTACATATGTGTGGGTGAGTCTAGTGATGTACAACTAGGTAGTGTGTACATATGTGTGGGTAAGTCTAGTGATGTACAACTAGGTAGTGTGTACACATGTGTGGGTGAGTCTAGTGATGTACAACTAGGTAGTGTGTACACATGTGTGGGTAAGTCTAGTGATGTACAACTAGGTAGTGTGTACAGTGGGTAAGTCTAGTGATGTACAACTAGGTAGTGTGTACAGTGGGTAAGTATATTGATGTACAACTAGGTAGTGTGTACACATGTGTGGGTAAGTCTAGTGATGTACAACTAGGTAGTGTGTACACATGTGTGGGTAAGTCTAGTGATGTACAACTAGGTAGTGTGTACACATGTGTGGGTAAGTCTAGTGATGTACAACTAGGTAGTGTGTACACATGTGTGGGTAAGTCTAGTGATGTACAACTAGGTAGTGTGTACACATGTGTGGGTAAGTCTAGTGATGTACAACTAGGTAGTGTGTACACATGTGTGGGTGAGTCTAGTGATGTACAACTAGGTAGTGTGTACGCATGTGTGGGTGAGTCTAGTGATGTACAACTAGGTAGTGTGTACACATGTGTGGGTGAGTCTAGTGATGTACAACTAGGTAGTGTGTACGCATGTGTGGGTGAGTCTAGTGATGTACAACTAGGTAGTGTGTACGCATGTGTGGGTAAGTCTAGTGATGTACAACTAGGTAGTGTGTACACATGTGTGGGTAAGTCTAGTGATGTACAACTAGGTAGTGTGTACACATGTGTGGGTAAGTCTAGTGATGTACAACTAGGTAGTGTGTACACATGTGTGGGTAAGTATATTGATGTACAACTAGGTAGTGTGTACACATGTGTGGGTGAGTCTAGTGATGTACAACTAGGTAGTGTGTACACATGTGTGGGTAAGTCTAGTGATGTACAACTAGGTAGTGTGTACACATGTGTGGGTAAGTATATTGATGTACAACTAGGTAGTGTGTACACATGTGTGGGTGAGTCTAGTGATGTACAACTAGGTAGTGTGTACACATGTGTGGGTAAGTCTAGTGATGTACAACTAGGTAGTGTGTACACATGTGTGGGTAAGTATATTGATGTACAACTAGGTAGTGTGTACATATGTGTGGGTAAGTATATTGATGTACAACTAGGTAGTGTGTACACATGTGTGGGTAAGTATATTGATGTACAACTAGGTAGTGTGTACACATGTGTGGGTAAGTATATTGATGTACAACTAGGTAGTGTGTACACATGTGTGGGTAAGTCTAGTGATGTACAACTAGGTAGTGTGTACACATGTGTGGGTAAGTCTAGTGATGTACAACTAGGTAGTGTGTACACATGTGTGGGTAAGTCTAGTGATGTACAACTAGGTAGTGTGTACAGTGGGTAAGTCTAGTGATGTACAACTAGGTAGTGTGTACAGTGGGTAAGTATATTGATGTACAACTAGGTAGTGTGTACACATGTGTGGGTAAGTCTAGTGATGTACAACTAGGTAGTGTGTACACATGTGTGGGTAAGTCTAGTGATGTACAACTAGGTAGTGTGTACACATGTGTGGGTAAGTCTAGTGATGTACAACTAGGTAGTGTGTACACATGTGTGGGTAAGTCTAGTGATGTACAACTAGGTAGTGTGTACACATGTGTGGGTAAGTCTAGTGATGTACAACTAGGTAGTGTGTACATATGTGTGGGTAAGTCTAGTGATGTACAACTAGGTAGTGTGTACATATGTGTGGGTAAGTATATTGATGTACAACTAGGTAGTGTGTACACATGTGTGGGTAAGTCTAGTGATGTACAACTAGGTAGTGTGTACACATGTGTGGGTAAGTATAGTGATGTACAACTAGGTAGTGTGTACACATGTGTGGGTAAGTCTAGTGATGTACAACTAGGTAGTGTGTACAGTGGGTAAGTCTAGTGATGTACAACTAGGTAGTGTGTACAGTGGGTAAGTCTAGTGATGTACAACTAGGTAGTGTGTACAGTGGGTAAGTCTAGTGATGTAAACCTAGGTAGTGTGTACACATGTGTGGGTAAGTCTAGTGATGTACAACTAGGTAGTGTGTACACATGTGTGGGTAAGTCTAGTGATGTACAACTAGGTAGTGTGTACAGTGGGTAAGTATATTGATGTACAACTAGGTAGTGTGTACAGTGGGTAAGTCTAGTGATGTACAACTAGGTAGTGTGTACACATGTGTGGGTAAGTATATTGATGTACAACTAGGTAGTGTGTACAGTGGGTAAGTATATTGATTTACAACTAGCTAGTTTGTACACATGTGTGGGTAAGTATATTGATGTACAACTAGGTAGTGTGTACAGTGGGTAAGTATATTGATGTACAACTAGCTAGTGTGTACACATGTGTGGGTAAGTATATTGATGTACAACTAGGTAGTGTGTACAGTGGGTAAGTATATTGATGTACAACTAGCTAGTGTGTACACATGTGTGGGTAAGTATATTGATGTACAACTAGGTAGTGTGTACGCATGTGTGGGTAAGTCTAGTGATGTACAACTAGGTAGTGTGTACAGTGGGTAAGTCTAGTGATGTACAACTAGGTAGTGTGTACACATGTGTGGGTAAGTATATTGATGTACAACTAGGTAGTGTGTACGCATGTGTGGGTAAGTCTAGTGATGTACAACTAGGTAGTGTGTACACATGTGTGGGTAAGTCTAGTGATGTACAACTAGGTAGTGTGTACACATGTGTGGGTAAGTATATTGATGTACAACTAGGTAGTGTGTACGCATGTGTGGGTAAGTCTAGTGATGTACAACTAGGTAGTGTGTACACATGTGTGGGTAATTATATTGATGTACAACTAGGTAGTGTGTACACATGTGTGGGTAAGTATATTGATGTACAACTAGGTAGTGTGTACACATGTGTGGGTAAGTCTAGTGATGTACAACTAGGTAGTGTGTACACATGTGTGGGTAAGTCTAGTGATGTACAACTAGGTAGTGTGTACACATGTGTGGGTAAGTCTAGTGATGTACAACTAGGTAGTGTGTACAGTGGGTAAGTCTAGTGATGTACAACTAGGTAGTGTGTACAGTGGGTAAGTATATTGATGTACAACTAGGTAGTGTGTACACATGTGTGGGTAAGTCTAGTGATGTACAACTAGGTAGTGTGTACACATGTGTGGGTAAGTCTAGTGATGTACAACTAGGTAGTGTGTACACATGTGTGGGTAATTATATTGATGTACAACTAGGTAGTGTGTACACATGTGTGGGTAAGTATATTGATGTACAACTAGGTAGTGTGTACACATGTGTGGGTAAGTCTAGTGATGTACAACTAGGTAGTGTGTACACATGTGTGGGTAAGTCTAGTGATGTACAACTAGGTAGTGTGTATACATGTGTGGGTAAGTCTAGTGATGTACAACTAGGTAGTGTGTACAGTGGGTAAGTCTAGTGATGTACAACTAGGTAGTGTGTACAGTGGGTAAGTATATTGATGTACAACTAGGTAGTGTGTACACATGTGTGGGTAAGTCTAGTGATGTACAACTAGGTAGTGTGTACACATGTGTGGGTAAGTCTAGTGATGTACAACTAGGTAGTGTGTACAGTGGGTAAGTCTAGTGATGTACAACTAGGTAGTGTGTACAGTGGGTAAGTATATTGATGTACAACTAGGTAGTGTGTACACATGTGTGGGTAAGTCTAGTGATGTACAACTAGGTAGTGTGTACACATGTGTGGGTAAGTCTAGTGATGTACAACTAGGTAGTGTGTACACATGTGTGGGTAAGTCTAGTGATGTACAACTAGGTAGTGTGTACACATGTGTGGGTAAGTCTAGTGATGTACAACTAGGTAGTGTGTACATATGTTTGGGTAAGTCTAGTGATGTACAACTAGGTAGTGTGTACATATGTGTGGGTAAGTATATTGATGTACAACTAGGTAGTGTGTACACATGTGTGGGTAAGTCTAGTGATGTACAACTAGGTAGTGTGTACACATGTGTGGGTAAGTATAGTGATGTACAACTAGGTAGTGTGTACACATGTGTGGGTAAGTCTAGTGATGTACAACTAGGTAGTGTGTACAGTGGGTAAGTCTAGTGATGTACAACTAGGTAGTGTGTACAGTGGGTAAGTCTAGTGATGTACAACTAGGTAGTGTGTACAGTGGGTAAGTCTAGTGATGTACAACTAGGTAGTGTGTACACATGTGTGGGTAAGTCTAGTGATGTACAACTAGGTAGTGTGTACACATGTGTGGGTAAGTCTAGTGATGTACAACTAGGTAGTGTGTACAGTGGGTAAGTATATTGATGTACAACTAGGTAGTGTGTACAGTGGGTAAGTCTAGTGATGTACAACTAGGTAGTGTGTACACATGTGTGGGTAAGTATATTGATGTACAACTAGGTAGTGTGTACAGTGGGTAAGTATATTGATTTACAACTAGCTAGTTTGTACACATGTGTGGGTAAGTATATTGATGTACAACTAGGTAGTGTGTACAGTGGGTAAGTCTAGTGATGTACAACTAGGTAGTGTGTACACATGTGTGGGTAAGTATATTGATGTACAACTAGGTAGTGTGTACAGTGGGTAAGTATATTAATGTACAACTAGCTAGTGTGTACACATGTGTGGGTAAGTCTAGTGATGTACAACTAGGTAGTGTGTACTTATGTGTGGGTGAGTCTAGTGATGTACAACTAGGTAGTGTGTACACATGTGTATGTAAGCCTAGTGATGTACAACTAGGTAGTGTGTACACATGTGTGGGTGAGTCTAGTGATGTACAACTAGGTAGTGTGTACACATGTGTATGTAAGCCTAGTGATGTACAACTAGGTAGTGTGTACACATGTGGTCTGAAATTTTTGAGATATGTGATTGTTTTTATCTATTTCTACATTTTATCTTCACTATCTAAATTATTCCTCTTCATTCCATCTGTGCTTTTTTAACTATGTAACTGTGTAGTGTGGAAACAAACAAAACCTCATTTTCAAACATTGACCAAACTTCAGTTTGTAGATGGGACAAGTGTCAGACGAATAAGGTGACTGATATTAACGGTTAGATTTGTCTCTGTGCTAATGTCAGGTCAATGGGTTGGTTGTTGGATGTAAGATTGCGTGCTAATGTCAGGTCAATGGGTTGGTTGTTAGATGTAAGATTGCGTGCTAATGTCAGGTCAATGGGTTGGTTGTTAGATGTAAGATTGCGTGCTAATGTCAGGTCAATGGGTTGGTTGTTAGATGTAAGATTGCGTGCTAATGTCAGGTCAATGGGTTGGTTGCTAGATGTAAGATTACCAGTTTAATTGTATGAGCTGAGGACGTAACCTCTGGCGGTCGGGCTAATGTTAATTTACAGTTGAGATGGACTAAGGGGAAGTAAGCCGAGTGTCGTCGCGGTAAGAAAAAGGGGAGTAAGTAAAGTGTCACCTTCAAAAAAAAGTCTGAAATAAAATAAACTGCTTGTCACGAAAAAAGTGTAGGGGGATGTGCAGAGGAGTATTCAAGGTTGCAGGGGTACATATGTCCCCGGGCGCCGAGTTACAGGTGCGCCAAATTGAGGCTTACAACGTTAAATTATGATAATTGAACAAGGGTATTACATAGCGGGGGCGGAGCGCCCGTTTTATTGTTTGTCCCCGGGCACAATATATCCCTGGTACGCCTCGGGGGGGGGTGTTAGCCAGGTACAAAATTGTTGGGGCTAAGATGGAGAGCGATCCCTGTGGTCTATACTTTTATTTTTGATATTACTTAAAATTCTTCTTTTTTTTCTCCCGTCTTCTTTCTTTCCGTCTAGCACGCTTTGTAAAAATAAATCCATAAACCGTGACAGTTGCAATTACAACACAACTAGGTATTACAACACATGACACTATTGCCGCGCGAACACCACTTTTAGCTTTGATACCTGAATTCATAGCTCTTGGAGTTTACCAATGTAAAATTTACAGTCCTTTATAGACTATTACTTTTCTCAAACGGCAATGAGTGAATTTAGTGGCAGTATACAGTTAACTGCCCTTTTGAAATTCTTGGCAAACAAACACACACAAAAAAGGTTCTCATACATTTTAAACAAGACATATATCAGCGGTTTTAAACAAAAGTTGTCTGGGGTACGAACGTGTGATTGAGGCAGCTTTGGTCGGTACGAATGGAGAGAAAAGTTTGGGATATCTTTAGGAAAAAGTTGGGGAATCGCCGGTGACAGTGAAGTTATGAACACATGAAATTAACCCTGAAAATATGAGAGAACTAAAAGACCGCACAGTGGCCATGTAAAATCTTCAATTACCGGATTTTTTCACACAAGGTACTTATTATCATTGAATGTATACTTTAAATGTTATCCGACCGATACAATGGGCATACAACAATAACAGGATGCCATTCCCACGTAGAATAATGATCTCCCAGCTAAGCTTCTGTATAGAATGAGAATCTGTAGTATATGATCAGCTAACATTGATTCTGTTTACTTTGGGTTCAGACTGTATAGAAAATAGTAGTCCTTTCTTTTATAAAACTTCATAATAAACAGTTGCAGTTGTGTGTGAGTGTGTGCTAGCCTCCACCCCAACACCAAAAACCCCCCCCAAAAAAATAAGAAGGGAAAATATAAGTTATTGTCTATTTGTTCGTTGAAGAAGGCTTTTTGCCGAAACGTTCGTTTTTCTGTGAGGTCTTGTCAGGCCTATTCATAACCTGTTTCAATAACACATTTATTTATTTACACTTGGAAAACAATGTTCGGGGTACTTTACTTGAAGGTTGTGAGGATACAAGAAAATGCTACGTCAGTGTTGTCCAGAGTATTGTGTGTTACATAATACAATAAATCATGATGTTGTTGTCTTCTAGCTCACAGCTGACAACTTCGTCAATAAAAGCTATTAGAGGTTAGGTAGCGTACAAAAAAAAACAACTAAGAAACCAGGAACTTACACATCAGCTAAAACAACTTTTTTTTAAAAACAGAAGAAGAGAGTATAAACGCCTATAAATATTTCATCAGTGATATATTTATTATCATTAGTAATATTTCGCCTTTAGTTTAGGGCATTATAAAATTGTTTTTAAAGAGTGTGTACGGAGAGTTTTTATTTTGATCGTATTCATCCCTTGTGCAGTCTGGAATAAAGGACCCATCAGTAACAGAAATTCGGCTTGGTCCGGACATTACGGACTCGGTAACTGAGAATAACAAAACGTCTTCAGACATCCAAATTTACCGCTGTCGAGTTTCCCTCCCTCGAGCGATTGCCTTAGTTCTGTGCACATTGCTTGGGTCATGGATTGAATGGAGCCCACCCCCCCCACCCCCCGACGGTCTCCTCTCCCTCCAGTGGCCTCCCCCTCTGCCTCCCGACTTTGTTCCACTCCCCCTCCCCTCAAAGTCAAAGAAATAAATCCAGTACGCATGTCCTCGGGTGGCAGCCATTTTGAGTTGCCCAGGGGACGGACTGGGGCCAGGCCGCAGTTGGAGAACAGGCGTAAGTTCAAGGTCGGCTAAGTTCATTCTCTAGCATTACTCAAAGCCTGCCGTCAACAATGGTCATCGGGAGGTCAGGGTTCGTGTGGCCGCGGTCAAGGCTTTGAACATGAAGCAATACATTGGGTCTGACGGAAACATTCGACCTCCCAAAAGTACACCTAGTCTGGGGCAATGGGTAAGCCCCTCTTGCAAGTCAAATTCAAAGGCGCAACCATTTTTTAACGTAGGGGTGCTATATCCTCAAAAAATAACTTTTACTTGGACGATTGCAAATTTTACACTAGATGTCAATGTTTATCATTGTAATTGATTCAATGCTATTTTGTGTGTGTTTGTGTATAATGTTAATATAAATTAAATGGTGAATAAAATTTTAAACAGAAATCAAATCTTTTATCAAACATATTCATTGAGCTCCTAAGCCTAATTGTATAAATCTTACAGTGTACATCTGTAGACAAGATTGAGGTAACTCTTGGCCTCTGCCCAACCGCGGTCCTTTTAATTCAATGCGCTAGTCTTGTACGTGCCATTGGTATATTTGTTGTTGTCATGTCTATTATCTGGTGCTATGACCCAATGAGATGCCTCATTTGTGTTTTAAACTGTGACCACAAAACCCCATCAAAGTAAAACCATCCCTTGATAACCTTGGGTGACATTCAAGACGTTTCGTCGTGGGGGAGAAAGGGTGACGCAAGACAAGGGAGAGAAGTTGCACATGTGAATTTGGGAGGCGGCTATTTAACTTAATCTGATTTAAAGGAGGTTATGCGTTTACATGAGACAATAAAAAATTTTGCTTTAGGCGGGGCGTTTAATAAACTGTGTCACCTTGACAACCGTAGGTATGCGAAAAAATGACCTTGACAATTATGAACTAGACATTTAACAAAACACTGGAACTGTTTTTTACCAGCAGATATTTGTTTTGTTGATTTGTTTTAAAAATCGTCTTCCTACCACGCTTGTTCAGATACATTCGCGAGATTGCATATTGTAGAATCATATCCCACTGGACTATATCATAGCCTTTGTGTAAAGATATTACGGTTGTAATAATTTATCATACAATTTGTGTAAAGATACGTTGGTTATAACTTGAAATAACTGCGCACAACTGAGTTGCACGTTACATTTGGTTAGTTTTTGTTTTTTTTCTTTTTGCTAAACAACATATCAATTTTCTTTCCGAGAAAACGAATAACTTACATAAAAGCATGTAAAATAAGTGTCATCGGAGCCCACTTAATCACATGATTTGTTCGTTCGGTCAAATGGTTGTATAATTGTTATTTTTTTACAGTGAACATCTTTGTTTTGTATTTCATGTTAAGCTCTTGAACTGATTTGAAGAAAAAATTCCTTTTGAAAATGTACACGCCAAGAGGTAATAAAACATAAGAAAAACTACTAATCCCTTAATGTTTCCCGTACGAATGAAAGTCCAAATGTTCACTAAAATTATATATATATTTTTTTACTTACCTTCTAACACCAAATGTCCAAAACTACTTTGTGAGAAAAGTCGATCTCAAATGTGCTGAAAGCTGGGGTAAATTCTAAAACGCCAACAAAGTTTAACTTAAGTTTTCAAGTGGTGCAGAAAGGCTTGAATCTACTGCACACCCGTACTACGATAGCCTTAGGTTGTGGGTCCTTGTGACACTGCTGCTGTCACTGACACGGCACTGACGGAGTCAACACTCGATGCTGGCAATCAGGCGAGAGAAAACTTCCCTAAACAGTTGACGCGATTTATATCAGGAGGAAACTGGACGAACTCATGAATATTAATGAGTTTGTGTGGTACATTAATACATTAATGAGTGTTGGTTTTAGGTGGGGGTGGGTGGAGAGATCCGGGCGGAGAAACGGAAAAATACGAGGCGGCGGCGAGGGAAAAAAAACGAAAGCTGAAATCGCGAGGGAAGAGGAGGAGTGAATGTCGCGTGAGACGGCGGCTCCCTATTGTACTGATAGATCATAAGTGTCGTCTGCCGAGCTCGCGGTGGAGGGGTGGCCGGGTGCGCTCACGTGAATGGAGTTCAGTGGTCAAGGGCGTTAACCGTTCATCATCCGATCGTTTCCAGTAGTCGAGGCGTTCTGTTTATATGCTAATTAAAGAAGATCGAAATGAATCGGGACTGACCTCGTCTATAGGCATCGTCAGTTTAAGGGTGGTCGCTATGTTTTTTTTAAAATACAGATAGACAGGAATATTTGGAATCAACGCGAGCGCTGTCATATAATGTAAACTCGCAAAGAGTTTGTGCCTAAAATGTTAAATCCTCACAAGGGATTAGGCCACAATCGATATGCTTAAGACATTGCATAACTGCAAAAATAAAAAAAAGAGATAGTGATTAAAATTTGATTGAAGACGTTAATTTGTTGGAAACGTTTTCAATAATCCTGAACCTCACATGACAGCATTTTTTCCCTTCACAAGAATCTTGTGATCTAAGTTAAGCCCCTTTCCCATTAACCAGCGATCGGAGGCACATTAAATCTTAGATGTGAAAAAATAAATACGATTGTTTTATTTTTAAAATAAAAACATGTCTTTAACTTATCTAGGTATTGTTCCATTCATTTATCTAGGACTTGTTCCATTCACTTATGTCGGCCTTGTTCCATTCACTAATCTAGGACTTGTTCCATTCACTTATCTAAGATTTGTGCTATGCACAATAAAACTCATTCAACTGCGGAGGGGATAAAAGGTGGTGGGGGTAATTTGAAGAAAGTGTATATTAATATTTCAATAGTTGTATTAGCGAGTTTTAACATAACTACCAGAATGAAACCTTGTAGATTAATTTAAATAAATGTATTCAATTAAACAGCTTTTACATGGTAAGAGTGCTTGCATTTTTATCTGGAGGTAGACTGTTCAAGTACAAGAGGAATATTTCATTATTTTGAAATCCCTTATATTAACTTCACCATCTTGTCTCACTCTTTCCTTCTCTGTCTGTCGTGATTCCGCCCGCCCGTCCGCGGAAAAAACAAAAGTAAAAAATGACCCACTTCAAGTGATGCTATCGAGCTGAAATTTTGGACATAGACTTGTGTCACCTAACAAAGCAATATATCAAAATTTGAGATCAATCGAAATTAACCTAATTAAATTATTGAATTTTTAGTTTATCTCTATTTATCTCTATGTAGTCGTCTGCTATAGTTGATCTCCACGGGTCACTGGAGTTCACTCCAGCCATCGATGACCACATCCCGGTGTTTTACAGCAAGAGAGTTCAGTCACGTTCAGTCTGTAATTTTTTTTATATTGAACATAATCAATGCTTTTAGTTATGTCTCATATATAAGGTATTTACTTGTTTTTACGGGTTGTTTATTAATAAAATATCATCTGCCTGTGTCAAATAAAGGGAACATGGATTATACAATCATTAAAAAATAACCTAACTCTTGTTAATTGTGAGATGTTTTGGGGTAAATAAATCATTGATATAAATTAAGAACATTATAAGTCTAGGACAGTTCCTTGTGGATCTCCTGAGTTCACCATTATTGGTGCTGATTTAAATCCTTTAATTATTTCAGTTTACTTTCTACCTAGAAGGAAATCTTGGATCCAATGAAGTATGAGACGAGAGATTCTAAAGTATTTAGTGGCGAACCTTATAAAATGTTTTTGAGATCCTAGTAATGTTGTATTAATTTGATTATTATTATATAAGCCTAATTACAGATCATCTATTAGACCAATTAGTTGTGTTTGACTCAATCTCATTTTCCTAAAGCCGTGTTGATGTGGACATAGGATATTATGTTTGTCTATAGATAATTAACTATTCTACTGTATATTATGTGTTCTAGTAAGTTACAAGTAATACTAGCAAGTGAAACAGGTCTATAATTACCTGAATCTATCTTATCTCCTTTTTTAAAAGCTGTGAGTCACATTAGGTAGTTTCCAATCATGGGGAAATTTACCTTGCCTTAGAGAGGTTTCCAAAAGTATATTAAATCTTCTATTATAAGGTATGTAAAAATACCGTACACTAGCTTTAAACAACACTGTTGGGTTACACGTGAAAGTAATTTAAGACAACGTCGACAGCTTTGGTCTTTGCGGTGCATACCGGCATCGAAATGGAAATTTATTTCAAATAATAGTTTTACTCACATAATTGTTGAAACTAGTGTAAAAATTGTTTGTTTGTTTTTTAATTTAAAATTTGATCTCCGTGGCCGTTACTTTCAGTCCCATTATTTACTTTATTGAGACTGATCTTGAAAGTACGATAACATTTCATAGTTTAAATTTTTGAAGATCTTTGTTATTTTTAAACGGATTTTAATGGGATCCAATTTGTTTAATGTTATTTTTTATCATTCAGACTGATTTTAAAGAGGACAAACATATTTGACAGAATGCGTTCCCACCGTGACGTTAATTTCCCTTCGAACCAAGACTTCGCCCGTGAGCATAGCTTACCTACAATGCTCTCGTGTTTCCGTCCTGACACTCTTCTCAGGTCTTAGGGAAACATTTCCTTTGTCAAGGTCAACGTGTCGTGATCAAATGGCGTTCAGATATTTCTTGTTGTAAACTTCAAAGAAAACTTAACATACTAATATCCTAGGCTAACGCTAACACAATGAGGCACGAGGTGGGGGGGGGCATTGTTTTCATTCTGCCCCTGTATTATGAAGGCTGTCAACCTTTGCTGACGCTGGCTTTGGCCCTAAAATGAGTTAATGTTGAATTTGAATTTTTACTATCATGCAAGTAAAGATTCATTGCTTGGTTTCGCAGAGTTATGAAACAGTCAGTGGCGAAGCTGATGTTAGGTTCATGAGGTGAAGTTAAAGATAAATTACTCGTTCTTCTATTAGAAATAAACTATATGTGCGGAAAATTCCAGCCTTTGTTCTTCAGTTTCCAGGGGACGGATTGCTCCCTCATTCCCCGGACTACGCCCCTGGGCAAAACAAGAAATTCAAATCATGTTGATATCCGATGAGACGAAAATTTAATTTCTCTGACAGAAAAAAATAAATAAAAGGAAAGTTTTGTTTTATTATTTATTTTTTTTTAATAAAAGAGTTTATTGCATAGGGGATAAAAAGACTTGTTACTTTATATGCCATAACAAACACCCATCCTCCTTCTTCCCGCCCGGGCGTGGAATGGGTTGCCTGAACACATTGGGAGAATACACTATCAATATTTAAAACTCTAATAAAAAATAAAGACAAGTCATAAACCATGGAAAAATGTAAGGCGCAACCTAAAAAACTTTAAGGATAGCAAAAGTGTGTGTAATATGGACAGTGTTAGCTGTATCTGGACAGTGTCAGGTGTATCTGGATAGTGTCAGGTGTATCTGGACAGTGTCAGGTGTATCTGGACAGTGTCAGGTGTATCTCAACAGTGTCAGGTGTATCTGGACAGTGTTAGGTGTATCTGGACAGTGTCAGGTGTATCTGGACAGTGTCAGGTGTATCTGGACAGTGTTAGGTGTATCTGGACAGTGTTAGGTGTATCTGGACAGTGTCAGGTGTATCTGGACAGTGTCAGGTGTATCTGGACAGTGTCAGGTGTATCTGGACAGTGTTAAGTATATCTGGAAGACGTTTGTCTCAAACAAATAAACGTTAACATATTTAGAACAAAACACTTTATTTTTATCACACCGCTCATTTTGAGAAAAACACTTTTTGGAGTGTGACATGGCATTTTTCTTTTTTAGTGGGTCATGACCTAATAAAAAAAAACTATTGAAATTTTTTAGTAGAAAAACTCCGACTCCAGAAGTTGCAAATATCATTATCGCTGTTTCCTTGGGGCATATCTCCAGCAGATTTCCTTTCATATCTGCGACCACAGTAATGTTGACGCTGCCTACCCTATAGATGACCTGTTACCATGTGTTCCGTGTGGCCTTTAGTGGGGTCAACTCTAATTGACTTGTGCTAATTTAAGTTTGTAATACCACATCGTGTCATGCTAGACGGGGTTTATATACTCAAGCTAAACTAATTTCCCGGGCATTAGATTAATGAATCCCCCAACCGTTTCCTTTGTCTCACGATAATGGTGTATACACAAAGTTAGATCTTGGTAGGGAGTAGGTTGCATGGCGTTGTCTAAATCAGTAGTCATAAAACATTAACCACAGACTTTAGCAGCGAGCAGAAACATTCGGTTAACTTTGAAAATCTTTTCAATTGAAAATGTATAAATTTTAAAACTTCGATTTAAAAATAATAAATCAATATCAATATACTATTATTTGAAAAGATTGTTTTGCTTTTGT
This sequence comes from Ampullaceana balthica, assembly GCA_944989445.1. Classification (NCBI taxonomy): domain Eukaryota; kingdom Metazoa; phylum Mollusca; class Gastropoda; family Lymnaeidae; genus Ampullaceana; species Ampullaceana balthica. Next base: position 898,790 of record CALYLW010000224.1, read on the forward strand.
ATTTATTTGGTATAGTCAAAGTCTCATGTCTCAGTTAGTCAAAGCTAAGTCTAAATTTAGAACTTCTTATTAACCAAATAATAATTCTACATTTAATACAAACAATTACTAATTGAGTACAGTTGATTCTAAACACAATGCAGCTATTTCTAAATTTAATATAGCAGTGTCTAAATTTGATACTGATATTTCTAAATTGAAGACACTTAATTCTAAAGTTAGTAGAGATAATCTTAAATTTTAAACAGCCAATTTTAAATTTCATACAGCTTATTCTAAATCTAAAACTCAAACCAAAAATAAATCCTTGGTTTCTCGTGATAAAAAAAAGTCATCACCCGTAGCCCCCAATTTTATAAAGGCCCATTTGTTATAAAGGTCCCATTCAGTAGCTGCCCCACACCCATCCCTTTTCATCGTCATTTGTGGAGAAATTCACATGTGTCAATTAATGTTTAAGCTTTTTTGTGTTCCTGCCACAGCAGTGCTCGTGTGTGTAGTCCAAATGTGTGAGATGTGTATCACATGGATATTTACTTGTATGATATAATAGGTGTTCAATACACTGTGTTAGCTGTGTGTCAGGTGTGTATCTGAAAAATGCGATTTGTGTATGTAGTGTGTACTGTGCTTGGTTTTTTTTTATGGTTGATATGTAACGGGCGCAACCAGATCTTGGGATGTGCGTTTTTGTTGAATATGTATTTCATGTGGTGGGTGAGAAATACCGTACAATTCCATGTGTGTGTTCCGTTTCAGGAATGTATCATTACAGCATGATGGGCGTAAAGCTTATATCTCAGGCATTTCAAGGATGTATGTATCTTTACAGTGTAAACTCTTCACCTGGTCTGTGTTAGAGTGTATAAAGTTTAACAGAGTCAAGATTAATGAAGACGCGAATAAATGCCACACTGGCGTCACAGGCCCATCACTAATGTCACCTTGACTGATGTGAAAGTAAAACGTAAGACTGGGTCAAGTCACGTGGTCACATTCACTCTACTTCACAGTTAGGTCTTTGTGTTGTTTCTTTGTGAATGCATTACACTAAGATGCGGCTATTGCTCATCATATGTTCATTGTTAAATACAAATATTGAAACAGTGAAGTCTTCAATGTGTATGTTTAATTCGCTAAAGTATATTTACACACCTGTATTTAAAACTCGAGAACGTGTTCAATCCAATCACTAAACAGTATTGCTGGAGTAGATTAAACATGTGATTTAATTATTGTCACTTTAAAAGCTTCTCACGCCTGGTTATAAAAAATATAAGCAACATTTTTTAAATAAAAAAACAAGTTTTTATAAGCGGACTAAAAAGAAGAAGAAAAAAAGCTTTGGGCGGCGCTTCTCAGGCGTAACTAATTCAATTCACTCATTTTCTGACTCGTCATTTGTAAACCCTAATCATTTTAGCTAAATGCCTAAGAAGCGCTCGCCCGAGTTTTTAGTCATATTACATCATAGTACTTGTTTTCAATTTTAAATTTTTAAATTTTATTTTCCTCTTTTTAGTCAGCTTATAAAAACGTGGTTTTTAAAAATCTTTTTTTTTACTTCTATTTATTTTATTCTTTTTAGTCTAAGTGTATGCTATGGTGAGTTTTGAAGTATTGATTATGTTCAAATATAATATACATTGCCCAACAAACATTTACAGACTGGAAATGACTGATCTCCCCTTGATGTTAAACATGGTTGATGTGGTCGGGGTTGGTGTGAACTCAGCACTTGAATGTAGTGTAAACAAGAGCAGGCGGATAATACATAGGTTTATATATAGATAAACTTAAAAAATCAATAATTTAATAATGGTACATTCGATCGCTATGAAATTTTGACACAATGCATTGTCATCCGAGATCTATTTGTTGTAAAATTTTGAGATCTCTAGGACCATCAGAAATGGTTTAATTTTACGTTGGCAGATTTGAAAAATTGTGGACAGACAAACCAACAAACAGGAACGAAAGTGAGTTAATAAAAACATGGTAACAAAAATCTACTGCACCGTTACCCCCTCCATCTTGCAGTTTACATTTTCTGATGTCCTGTTGAAGTAATAATAATAATAATCTTACTAAAACAACTCAGATTTCAAGATATACTATTGTGTTCAGGATCTAAATGCATGGTCTAATATCTCGCGTTATGGCAGTGGCGTAGCGAGGGGTGGCAGGGGGGGCATATGGGGGCGCCAAAATGAGTATTAAAACTCATTTTTAATTGTGTTTTGATGTAAACTAATGTATCCCAAATACGTTTGCAAGATTGAATTTTGGAGCTCCGAAAATATATTAATTACAAATCAGTTGGCAAGCATGATTTTGGCGCCCCCATTGAGCGTTAAGGGGCGTCATTCTACTCATACATAAATGACACATCCACAATGTAGGACTGCTGATGGCGATTTAAAAAAAAACTGGGAGAGACTGAAAGTCAGAGTAGTTGAGCAGTAAGAGACGAAGGCGATTCTATTAATAGAACAGACAGAGACGACACTAAAAGCAACCAAAATGACCAAGACAAGAAAAAGGAGTGGCTTAAAGCAGTAGTTCTCAACCTGTGGTCCGTGGACCACTAGTTGTCCGCGAAGATGTGTCAGGTGGTCCTCGAGCAAAGCATGAAATGTACGCACTGTATGATTCATCTAGCAAGTCCAAGTAAAAGAATTAACGCAGACTTAAAATATATTTTTGATCTGGCCTAAATAGTTTTTAAATTTTATCAATGCTGTCTATTAAGTTCTCGTCTCTTTGATTTCTTATGTTTGAATATGAATCTTGAACATTAACAGTTGCTGCTTTTACGAAAAAGCTTGATCTTTGGAAAAGAATATTATTTCAAGGTAACTTTGAGATGTTTGATCAATTATACGAAATAACCGAGAAACCAGAAAATGTTGAAAAAAATAAACAACCTGTTGATAAATTTGATTTCTGGTCATATTCGATCAATGCAGGACCAAAATTAATACTACTTTGGTGATTTTTAACGTTCAGTGGCTTTTCGTGGGTTTCCAGACCTAATCTCGCACACATTGTCTCATCAAATTAAATTATCAACATCGTAGTTAAAACAATTCATTGAACTGACTAGCGATACCACTTTGATTATGTTGCATCAGAAAGTGGGCTTAAATGACATTTGGAGAACTCCGAACTGTCTCAGTTAGCTTTTAAAATACTTTTATCCTTTGCAACTTTGTGAAAGTGGATTTTCTGCATTGCTTACAATAAAAACAAAACATCGTTCGTACTAAATAACCTAATATAGCAGTCATTTTAGCACAAACTACTGTTTATGACTTAAAGTTTTTATAATTAGCAAGTAGAATTAAATAAGAAGACTATGAGAAAATATAAATGACATTTGTTCTTTACAAAAGAAAGTCATTACAATATTGTTTTTGGAGCACGCAAAACGTAGCATATTAGTATAGTTTTACTAACTAACATGTATACTACTTATAGCTAGCAATATCTTCTGTATAGAAGGAGCGTGTGCAACAGATAAGATGTACACAGTATAATTATATTTAACTTTCCAGCTCGGCAGTAGCATAATTTTTAGTAGTGGTCCGTAGCTAAGACACACATTTTTCAAGTGGTCCTTGGATCTCAAAAGGTTGAGAACCACTGGCTTACATAAGGTCTCTCCTCTCAAGGGATTGTGTGGGTATGTCAAAGCAAGTTGGATTCCTTTTATAGGAAACATCAGACACCGCCTCTCTTTCCTGTCTCTCTGTGATCAAACTTGATCAGTATGATCCACTGTTAGAAAAGCACTTACAAGATTCCCGAGATAATCCAGGTTCAGTATCTTATTTATACAGGAAATCCAAAATGAATTCACCCACCTACTTTCATCGACTGTAAGGAATCAGCTGTTGAGTGAAATCAGAAAAAAATAAGGACTAGGTATCTTACTTGACTCAACACCCGAGCTAAGAAACCGGGAACAGCTTTCTCAAGTCATCAGATTTGTTGATGTGGATTTTCAAACTAAAAAAAGAAACCATCAAAGAATCATTTTTAGGTTTTATCCAGATACATTCCAAAGACGCAGCAAGCATTGAAAGAGTTATCGTAAAGAAACTGGAATCTAATAACATACCGCTAACTGACTATCGGTAACAATGTTATAAAAAGTGCTATCACGTTTTTGGAACAGTTGAAAGTATAAATTTTTGTTTTCTCTCGTTCAACAACTCGTTGGGAAGAATTAAAAAGAGTTGTGCCAATCACAATGAAGAGGAAGTCTGAAACACGTTGGAGTGCACGATCAGAAGCTGTTAAAGCATTTTATGAAGGACTAGATTTCACTAGATGAACTGGTAGATCTGTTGGAAAAATTATCAAAACATACATATATGACGCCTTACACCAGAAGTGATGTAGAAACTTTGCTGGCAGTATATTAAACTTTAAATTCCTAGTTTTGTTAAATTTCTGGAACATCATTCTTGGGAAAATTGATCGTGTCAAGGAACGGTTGCAGAATCCTAATGTGAATTTCAAGGAAACAGCATCTGATGTTCAATCGCGTGAGCAAGAAATTGTCAACATTCATGATAATTTGAGCCAGGTTGCGGTAGATAATGGAAATGAAGATGCACAACTTGGGGAATCGATGTTGATAGAAGGATTAGACGACATCGGAGGATGCCTGGATAATTAACAAGAGATGCAGGACTTTCTGCACGAAGAATTTCACGTGATATGAGCAGCGTAATTGATAGACTCCAACAGGAAATATCAATACGGTTTATACGTCTAAAAAAATCTAAACAATAAATTTGGATTTTTACTAGACGTCAAAACTCTTCTTGCTGAGACAAAATTCGATACACTTCGTTAAAATTGCTTAGATTTTGCTAATTTATACGACACTGACGTCACTGGTCACGACTTGTGCACAGAAATGCTGTTCAGTACCCGGACTGAAGTTCTATCGGAATCTCCTTTGGATGTTCTTGGTTTTATTGTTTCATATTGAGATGACGTATTTCCGAGTCAAGCGCATTTCACTTCAAATACTTCTAACAATTGCTGTATCAACTGAAAGCTGTGAGCGGTCCTTCAGCAAACTGAAGCTTATTTGTCTTATTTACGTGCTTCAATTGGAAAAGATAGTCCCATTGATCTTGCACTCCTTAGCATCAAAAGAGAAACACTTGAGAATATTAATTTTGACAACGTGATTGACGAGTTTGCGACAATCAAATTAAATCAAGGAGAATCAATTTTTTGTAGACTATGTCTAATCGTATAATTAGTAGAGTATTTTTTTTCAAATAAATTGTTTGCAATCGTAAAGAGAATTATAAGTCTGTATTCTATTTCATTAAAATACCAGAAGCTTCGAAAATGAACTATATAAACCGTAAAATGTCATTTTTTTCTTCGGGGCTCAGTGAGCCCCCAGAATCTTTCGGTCCGACAAGGGGCGCCAATTTTGTGTCATGTCCCCGGGCGCACATGACCCTAGCTAAGCCACTGCGTTATGGTTAGGTTTAACTATAGATGTATCAATCTTTCGAATGACTGGACCAGCTTGACCCTTACATTGACACACTTCCCATCAAATTGACTCTCCTCTAATCCAAAGTCAAAGGACCAAGAGTGACCAAGACCCGATGTAATGAACAAACAGTTCAATAAAAAATGTTGACTTTCCAATCTAATGTACACCAAAAAGTCACTAGCCGGTGAATGTATATTTGATCAGTGGTCTCTATATAAGCCACCATTAGCCCACCATAAGTGACCGGCTTAGTTGTTTCTACACTACATCTTGTCTGGTTTAATTTGTCCTTTGAAAAAAGGCCTTTAGAGTGAACTGAAATCTTGACAGTATTTTGGCGATTGTTCGTATGCATTTATTTACTTGCAGTGTCGTATGGCCCAAGCCAAAGCTGTATCACATTATGTGGAGCTAAGTAAGTCCAAGTTTTGCAGTGGCGTTATGACGACGAGGGGTGATCCCAGCCACAAATGAACTTTAAACTCAGAATTGGTATGTTCCTACAGTAGATCATTTCTTTTTCAAAGACGAAATTGTATTAAAACCACCGCCCTCCCCACACACCCCAGTTACACCACTGTTGTGTAAGCTTTAAATTAGAGCTTGTAATACAACTTTTTAAAAGTGTTGTCATAGCCAGCACTGCATTGCCAATTTTACATATACTTTCAGCATCGATGTATTATTTTATGTCTGTAATATATTGTTAGCACTGATGTATATTGTCTGTAATAAAGTAATGGGGGTGAGACTGCAATCAGGCTTTGAAATTAGTAAATGTATTACATATAAACAGGGTATTGTGTTACGTCCTGTCAGGCTAACTAACACCCTGTTTATATGTTATACATTTACTATGTCTGTAATATACGTTTAGCTTCGATCTTGTATGCATGGTCTTTTATGTACATCATACTAAACTAGCTCAATGAAGAGCATTGTCAGGTACTTGATGGAAGTTGTTCACCAGATCTGGCAGCTTAGCCGCTAGTTACGTTGTGGGGTGGGGGAGGGAGGTAGGTACACAAAGGATATATGAACTTTTGTTTACTTTATTAGAGGTCAACAGGGTCATACTTCCTGGCACCACGAACGCCCCATGTCACAGGCCATAAAATAATTGCTCTAATTTTGGATCACCTTAAACACAGGCCGACTACTGACGACTGACTACTGACTTCTATTGATATGTTTTCATCAAATATTTATCGAAACTCATACAACGAAAAATATGGAAAAATGAACTAGAACATTCGATTTCCATTTTATTCTTTAACAAAATATACCCCATACCTGGTGTTCTTAACTCTTAACTTCATATCAGATAGATTTATGTAATGAGATTTCGCCAGACCAGATTGAAACAAATGTAAACAGTTGACAGAGCAATTTAGTTAACAAAATTATGCCCCATTTTATTGTAATATCATGAATTGTCAGCGGCGTTGCTAGAAAGAAAGGGACACAACTTCGATGCCCCCTTCCACGAACAGATGACTTGGCAGTCTATGAAAATGCCGCCCGCCCTCCTTCTTTTAATAAACATAAGAGCCGCCCAAGGCGCGGGGCAACACAATGTAAATGTAATTCTCTCTTACGTCGACTACTGCGACGTAAGTTCAATGGCTAACTGGAGACAAATAGATCAGTTGTGTCTTATCTGTTACAGACGCGCCATCTATATAGAAGATTATTGCATCATAAGTTCTGCTAACAACAAATCTCTGCCTTCACGAAGATTCGTGTGTGTGTGTGTGTGTGTTTATTGCGTCGTGTGTGTGTGTTGCGTCACGCGTGTGTGTATTATTTGTGTGTTACGCTGTAAAACATCTTTTGTTAAACCCGAGCTACTCTAATCTCAGCCACTTCACTCCACAGGGACACACGTGGTAAACCTAATGACACTGGTGGGTCTAACTCTAACGAGATCAAGTCTACCAGAACCTTACAAACTGGTCGTAGAAAGTTAAGCTCGCCAAACTAAATCTTACGACTTACGACGGTGTGAACAACATAGGCAAGGTCAGGGGTCACGCCGACTCAATCTCGAAGGCAGGTTACTTATCCCCGGAGCTGTAAAAGTTGGTTATGTAAAGGAACGGCACACACAATGGGCCGCACAACGGAGAGTAGCTGAGTGATTTATGGTGTGGTGTGTGAATTAAGGAAGGTCAGGGAAGGTCATAGTGTCGCCTGTTTGATAGTTTTGAACCTGGTTAGGAGAGAAAGAAAATAGACACCTGAATCTTAAAGATTCGAAGAAAGAAGAGGGTTGATTGTATATTACACTATTTTAAGATTTCGCCAGACCGTAAACCGACTTCCATATGAGAGGCTTTTATATTCGGTTGTGCATACATTAAGAAAAACTTAACATACATATTAACATTTCTCAAATAGGAACTCCTGAAAAATATTTAAGACACAATTGGTTAATTGTATTATCAGTGTCGTAACTAGATTTAGTATCGTGTGAGGTGGGCCATGCAATTTCTTTTCCCCCCTCCCCACCCACTCACAAAATACACCTCTGGAAGAGGACCCCCCTACCCCCCCCCCTCCGACACCTCCACCCTCTCAATGCACTTTTTCTGTTCAAATTATTAATAAATAATAATAATAATAATTGATACTTTATATAGCGCTGTATCCCAGCAAAGAACCGGGCTTACGGCGCTTTACATGGAGATCATAACATACATATAATAATTAAATAACCATTCATACCATAATAACAACATAAAGTACAGTACATTACACATAAACTACTTTAAATATTAAAAGAAATGTTGTTTCATTAATTTTGTAAATACATTTTGAAAAGAAGCGTCTTAAGTGCAGTCTTGAAGGACTTAGTAGTTTGAATACTACGGATGTGTAATGGTAGAGAATTCCATTGTTTGGCTGCACAAAAAGAGAACGACCTTTCGCCAAATGTTTTAGTGCGTGTCAAAAAACACACAGAGAATACGTGTCTGCAGAAGAGCGTAGCTGACGACTGGGTGAGTAGACCGACAGAAGTTCAGTAAGATAGGAAGGAGATGAATCAGAAAAGAAGTTGTGTTAGAGGACAAATGACTATTTGATAAATGAAGGGTGCTTTAAATATTATTCCTTTTTTGTTTCAACCCCTTTTTTTCCTTTATAAAATCAAGTGTCTGACAAATTTTTAATGCTGATTATAAACTTTCGCTTGTTGAGATCTTGGGCTCAGTACAGTTTCCATGAGAAATATATTCTCTATTCTTGATATCCTGTTGTCACTTTTATGTTTTTCCCATTAACGTGGTAGGCAATGTTTCCAGGTAGTAAGACTGTTTATTTTAAGGCGATATTTGTGGCCTGCTGCGCGTGTTTCGCTTCAATTATCGGATCTGCCAGACATTTAAAACTGGACAACTGCCGTGCTCTGGCCTCATCATTATAAACAAGACCATCATTTGAATTTTTTTTAATGAATTAAAATTAAAAAAAACATAGAAAGTGTCTGCTGGCATGAAATAACGAGGATTCTGTAGAGACGAGGCAGGCACGAGGCTTCTGTAGAGAGGCAGACACGAGGCATTTGTAGAGATGAAACGGATCAGATTATATACCATATTTGTGCTTTTATACTCATTCTTCAGCCATTTTACACAAGCTTCCTATATTCTCCCACCATCTTCGTCTCCTCTGTTTCACCCTTCCTATTCCTTTTTTATACCATCCTCACAATCTGCTCCCAACACACATTTCTCCCTATATTCTGCGACCATTCTCCTATAATTCCAACCTTCATTTACACATATTCTTCCCAGTATTCTGTGACCATTCTCCTTAGATTCCCCTTCATTTACACATATTCTTCCCAGTATTCTGCGATCATTCTCCTGTGATCCCCCCCCACCTTCATTCACACATATTTCTCCCACAATCCCCCCCCCCACAACGTCCCCGCCCCCAGAGCAGGCAGCTCATCAGCCCATGTTTCCAGATGTTTGCTCATGTGAGACATCGGTGGGGTGATCACAACGGTGCGGTGGACGTCTGATGGACACGCTCTGTTGGGTGTAACGACGGCCGCTCGGATAGATGCCAGTATTAAAGGAGTTGGTTGGAAGGTGGCCACAGTGGATAGCAGCTTTGTGTTTGTTTAAACATCTCGTCCAAGACGAGGAAATCAGAGTATCGATACTAGTATCGCCCAAAGTGGATCCTTTACCTGGTGGTCAGATGGAAACAAGGATTGCATGTCAGGGACACGACCTTAACGTAATTCATCTTGACATCTTGCAGGAATGGCTTCAAGTATTTTGCTAAGAAAAGAAACATTGACACAATCTTCCTGTTTATTATTGCTGCAAATCCATATTGCATAAAATATTTGGGAAAAAACTAACATCTTTAACAATTTAAATTGACAACGATAATGAATCAATAAAGGTTTTATAACGTGAAAAACAAAGTCATATACATATGACAATTCATTGACAGCCTTGTTTCATACATTTAAACCTGTCAATTTTCTAAATATTATTGGTTCTAAAAGTTACGACATCCTTCAAACCGTTTGTCACATAATTAGGCCATAAAGTAACTTCAATGAGTTTATGTTGCGCTTACTCAACTCAAAGCTAATCCCTACATATATTGCGTCTAAGCGCGCCCGTCAGACAGTGCTCGCTATGCAGGATAACTCTTGATTTATTTATTTTTAATTGAACATTTTCAAGTTAAAAAAAAAGTTTTAGTTTTGAGATTAACAGTGCGTGTGGTGTTTTTCACCGTAAAATATTATGTGACCTGACGTCATTGTTTGAGCTTATACTAATTTGAGAAAAGTGAACAATGTGATTTAATTATTATTTTTTAATGTTAATAACCCCGACTTATGTGTCTAATTAAGTATTATGTGTGCGAGCGTGTTCGTGTGTGTGTGTGTGTGTTTATGTGTGTGTGTTTGTGTGTGTGTTTGTGTGTGTATGTGTGTGGGAGGGGGCGTGTGCGTGTGAGTGTTTTTGTATTTGTTGTGAACTAAATATTACGAAGCGGCTTATTTTTATGTCTGCTTTATCATGCCTCTAACAAGACAATGCTAGATGAGCAGATGATTTCTTATTTTATTTTATTATATAATATTATATGTACTAGGCTAAGATTGAGGCTAATTGGTGGCACTATTATTTTTATATAGAAGGGCGCCTTAGTGAAATTTTAAAGGTTACTTTTCATTGGTAATTGCAGGCACCAATATTATCACTCAAACTGGGTACAAAGGAAAAGATGAGATTCGAAAACAAAGTATTGATATTTGTATTATGCCGACCCCGTAGCGTAGCACGGGTATAGGTAGCACTGGTATTGGTAGCACGGGTATAGGTCGCACGGGTATAGGTAGCACGGGTATAGGTAGGACGGGTATAGGTCGCACGGGTATAGGTAGCACGGGTATAGGTAGCACGGGTATAGGTAGCACGGGTATAGGTAGCACGGGTATAGGTAGCACGGGTATAGGTAGCACGGGTATAGGTAGCACGGGTATAGGTAACACGGGTATTGGTAGCACGGGCATTGGTAGCACGGGTACTGGTAGCACAGGTATTGGTAGCACGGGTATTGGTAGCACGGGTATTCGTAGCACGGGTAATGGTAGCACGGGTATTGCGCTTGTATATGATATACGCATCATTGGCTCCCTAGTCTCTAGAGACAATCAAGCACCCCTCCCCTGTTGTTGAGTAGCTCCTCCCTTGCAATGCTTGCTGTGACTCAGGAGGCCTACTCTTGAGGAGCGGACTCTGCTGCAGCTCAGTCTGTTTAGTCTCGTGGGTTTGTTCCGGGGAAAGAATTTGTTCTTTTAGTTTCCCGTTTTTTTCTTTTCTGGTCCGCAGCAATACGTATTTGTTCTTCAAACCGCATATGTGTGAATTTCAGTAAACATACATGTTTGTCACAACCTATTGCGCTCAACAACAGTTCCAGTCATTAACTTTGGTTATTATTGTGCAGAATATACAATGCAATGTATGGCCATATGCATATATTTTACATGTATAGTAAGTCAAGTAAGTATTGTTGTATTTGCCCAAAATTCTTTGATCTTGACGAACGATTTTAGTTCTAGTGTTATCCGAGAATGCATTCAAAATTATCCCAAAACAAACTGAAATGAGCTACAATACAATACACGCCCTGGAAGTCAATTTTACTTTAAACAACACAACACTTGCGGTCCTTTAAACAACACAACACTTGCGGTCCTTTAAACAACACAACACTTGCGGTCCTGATCGCAAATCTCACTGTTTCTTGAACCACGACAAACGCTCGTAAAATTTAGATTGATGCAAATGTGATACATGCATTAAGAAATTTATCATGCAAACGTCGTCTTGAATTTTATGAGGCCTTAAGTTATTGTTTTCGCATTCTCTTTAGACGCTAGGATGTAGTTTTGTTTTTTATTATTTTTTTGTTTATATTTTTTTTCTTTTGTACCATTTCCTAAACTGCTTCATTACTGGAACAGCTTCCGAATTAAAGTAATTTTGATTGGATGAAACCCACTCAAGGACGACCAATGATCGTATTTGCTGGCTCACTCAGTCCATTTAGTTGCATTAGCGGTTAATGAAATTATAATCCCGATGCAGAAAGAGGAAAGTTGTCATGGTTACCATATTGTTTTAAAATTTATCTCAAGGAAAAAAATGTTTAATTGATGTTTTAGCGAATAAAGGAATAATATGACTGATATGTACTAAGTGAATATGGCTTTATTTTTGTTTGAAGTTTTAAAACTTTAAAACGATTTTGAAAAGGTTGATTTCTGATCTCATCTAATATATTTGCAGTGCTCCTTCTGTACACACGATTCTTCTAGTAGTCAAAACCAAACGTTCCCACTTTCCTCTGTTTAAATTGTAAAAGTTTTATGAGCGTGGTGAGATGGCTAAACTTTTTACAGCAACAATTACTTACTGAATCTTTATCTAAACATCAGATATTCAAAGAGTTATAAATGAAACCTCACGCCGATATACACATACGACCACGTTTTGTAGGGCCGCATAAAGTTAAACGTCAGCCGTTGTGTTAAATGTCAAAGTCATAAAAATATTATGTTTTTTGACAAGTGACAGAGAGGATATCAATGTCAGAGTGACATTCAACGACCTGGATGTGCGCGGGAAAGGTGGGCATGTTGGAAGCATTTAAATCAAAGTTGTGCGTGTTTTTTTTATTGTTCTCGTTAAGAAAAAGAGACTGTTATTTGAGATTCTGAGGCAGCGCTGGTTAATGAGATGTAAAGTTACACAGTGCATGCGGCGATCTAATATTCTGCAATGTTAAGATCTATTTGTGTTGTATTGCAGGCTAACACTTGTGCTTCAGTAGACAAAATGTTATCTTAGACAACGGAATGACATTTTAAGATCGATTTGTGCCGACACTGAATGCAACCAAGGGAAACAATCTCTTTGCCATCATATTGTAGAAAAATTCATTCAAATTTTTTTTTCTCTATTGTTAATTGTGATGTGAGAAAATGCTTGAGGAATTTATGCCAAGAAAGTTTAGCTCAAATTTAAATTATGCACAAAAATATTCAATCAAAAGGCTTGTATTAATTATTTATCAGCTTTCCCAAATAACCTATTGTTGACTTAAAATGTATTTTTGCCTAGAGAAAACAAGTATTTGTTATAAGGCCCGAGCAAAGAAGGATGAAAATAATAAATAAAACAACAACACGCGAAGTTCAATGTTAAAGTATCATATCTTAGATAAAAATCAATCCAGAGTTGTCCGCCTTGGCAGTGAAATCTACACTAGAGTTCGCATGGGCAGTTTATTGAACTACCACGAACGAGGAAATCGCATAGATCGGAACAAGCATATTTCGGTTCGTGCGCATCGCTGCGCACCTTCTCCTTTCATTTAATGCGCAATTTATTTTCTCTCTTTCCTTTACATATTAATATTACTTTTTGTAAAACGAGAAAATACAGCATTGAATACACCTTCACCTAGAATGTTTATAAGTGAAATATTTTGTAATCTCGTATCCAAGGTTACCATAAAAACTTTGTGTAAACTACTGTAAACAATTCAATCTTAGTGTCACAAATAATTTGATGTAATGTACAAACTGTAAAAAAAACACTTGATGTCCATGTACATGAAGGGATCTCACTGCTGGCTACGTTCACACGTTATTAAGGTTGTTCCTGACCTAATTATCTTGGTAACTACCAGTATTTACACTATATTTAAACAAAAAAACTCTCCCCGAAAATGATCACGGAATCCAGTGTGTTATTTTAGTATTCTCAGCTTTTGAACACATGTAACAATGTACAGGTACTTGCATTGTGGCCGCACATCATCCCCTTAGCAATCACGTATTCCATGATTACTTAAAAGCCAACTGTAACTTGTCTCATTCATGTTTGTTGACAATTTTAAAAAAAAATTGAAGGAGAAAAGTGTGGGGGGGGGGAGGGAAGATGTCTCCTCTCACGGGCTTTTCGGTATGTCAAAGCAAGTTGGCTCCTTTCATATGAAACATCAGACACGCCTCTCTTTCCTGTCAAGCCTTCTAGTTGCTATGGACGTCCCCCTCTCTCAATATCAACATTGTCCTTGATTAATCTGTGCATATTACGCCAATTTCCCTAACTCGAAAACTAAAATAAATAAAGTGCAATTTATAATTGAAATACAATATTTAAAACACCATAGATTGAACTATTGCAAAACAAAAAACCCGATTACATGTTTCATTTAGATCTTTTAAATGGTCTCGCTAAATGGGAATTGCAAGAATCATACCCGAATATCGAACGAGCTCTGAAAACATTTCTTACAATGCCAACCACCGTAGCCACTGCTGAAAAGAGTTTCAGCAAACTAAAAATTATCAAAAATCACTTGAGATCGACTTCAGGTTATCAACGCACATCATATTTCTTCTTTACATCGAATGTGTACTTACCAGTCAAATAAACTTCAATGAAATAATCGCAAATTTTGCAAACATTAAAGCAAGATAAGTTAAGCTTTGAAACGTTGATATAGGATATAGGAGTGGATCGGTGGAGTGTTACATAAATTTACTTTTAATTGTTAGTTTCTATCGTTATGCATGAGACAATGAGCATGACACATTGACATTATCGTTTTTATTTATAATACAGGAGACTTCAAGTTTTTCTGTAGTCTTTATTAACGCAACAATATCTCGTATTATCCACCAATATATTTGGTATTATTTAGTAAAAAATAAACTGCAAATTAGTATTGTTGCTGTCGTATGCATTTTTTTATATTCACGTTGTGTGTCTGTCACTGTCAGACTACGTAATTATTGTTATAAATAAAATAAGAGAAATTCAATTATTTTTTCTAACAAATGAAAAAATCGCAAAGCTGAAACTTGTCAATTTATCAAGGGCGCCAAAAATAAATTAGCCAAGGGCGCCAAAAGCCTAGTTATGCCTCTGAATGTGAATGTCTGATATAATAATGTGAATGTCTGATATAATCATGTGAATGTCAGATATAGTAATTAGGGATCAGACGGATATGGGTTTTTACTATTTGCCGAATCCGGATAGTTTGGCCCTAATATTTTCCGGATCTGGATTTCGGATCCATATATCTCCACATTTAAGTGTAATAGCTAATAGGGTGTAATTTACTACTTCATATCAAGTATTTCATTCTATTTATTTAAATATTTATTATCCTACAAAGGAAGAATATCTGCTGTCGACGTTGTTACATTGTCAAAGTCAACGATGAACCTTTTACAATGAATTGAATGAACGAACTTGAAGAAGTTCAACGAACTGCGTGGTGTGTAGGGCCTACCACGCGATTCCCCGTTGTACTGAGTGTGTAGTGTGATGTACAAGAAGTCGTGACCTAGAACCATAATAAAACTCTTCTCTTCTTTTATTCAGACAATTTAAGTTTAATATGCTTTTCTTTAACTTAGTTTGTTATCTTATGTAGTTAAGTAATATCTATACTTGTAACTTTTTAACTTAATATATTTTTCTCGTATTGAAATTGTTTCCTTTACTATATTTTGAGTAGATTTGAATGGATCAAAGCTTGTTAATTTGTTTATTTTGTTATATATTAATAATTTAATGTATAACTTAATTTTTTACTTAACTTATTTTGTATAATTATTATATTCACAATAGACTAGAGTTTTAAAATTATAAGACTGAATAAGATATAACACATAAGACAAGCAACATTTTTATTTGTAAGTTCGCAAATCAAATCACAATTGCAACTGCCATTTAAAATTCAACGGAAAAAAACTATGAAAATAAAATTATTACAATGATATAACTTATATCAGTAAAATGTTTAAATAGGAATACTGCATTAAAAGAATTGAAATATTGTCTACTGTAAACGTAATAGTCAATGACAAAGAAATTAAAAAACGAAAGCCAACTCTCAGTCTGTCCCAGTTTACAAGGCTCCTGTTTAACTATATAGTATATAGTATAAACTATAAACTAATAATTACAAACGAACTTAAAATTATTATTTTTTAACATAAAATTAAAATATCAGCTATAACAATGAAAATTATTTAATGTCATGAGTAAAAAAAATAGTTACTAATTAGTAAATTCCGGTTAAACTTTGTGTTGTAGAAGAAAACTCTTGTTAAATGTAGTGATTTCTGGTTATTGTTATTTTAAAAAAACTTTTTAATACTTTTTATATATTTGTTTATAAACTAAATAATATTAATTAAATTTAATGTTAAAACTTCTTTACTACATTGATATCCTGGATACAATTCGGATCTTCCATAGGTATTTGCCAAATCCGGATAGTGGCGAATATCCCGATATTTGGTCCGGATATCCGGCATTCGTTTTAGGCTGTCCCCTAATAATAATGTGAATGTCTGATATAATCAGGTGAATGTCAGATATAATAATTTGAATGTCTGATATAATAATGTGAATGTCAGATATTATAATGTGAATGTCTGATATAATAATGTGAATGTCAGATATTATAATGTGAATGTCTGATATGATAATGTGAATGTCAGATATTATAATGTGAATGTCAGATATAATAATGTGAATGTCAGATATAATAATGTGAATGTCAGATATAATAATGTGAATGTCAGATATAATAATGTGAATGTCAGATATAATAATGTGAATGTCAGATATAATAATGTGAATGTCAGATATAATAATGTGAATGTCAGATATAATAATGTGAATGTCAGATATAATAAAATGATTGTCTGATGTTATAAGAATTCCACATAACAAGTGACATATCAAAAGATAATTAGGTTTTTAAAAAATGATGTGAAGTTATTAACAGTCTGAAAAAATACCTTTGACATTACGAAAATAAAATAAGCCTGAAACGGGTGGGAAAATTGGGATATGAAAACACTGGTGGGGAGACAAGAGGAATAAACAGGGATATTGGAACGACTAAATATGACTAATATGGGACTAAACAAACATGACTAACTCCGGGAAGGGGATAAGGAAATCTACAAATTGATTGAAATATTCATTGCCTGATGGCTTGTTCCATTAGTGTAATGAAATTTGTCTCACTGCATTACTTGCCTACTCATTGCTTCATACTATTAAAAAAAGTCTAAAACTTGAAAAATTCATGTTTTGTCATCTCTCTCTCTCTATATATATATATCCCTCTATCTCTCTCTCTCTCTCTCTCTCTCTCTCTCTCTGTATATATATATATATATATATATATATATATCCCTCTATCTCTCTCTCTCTCTCTCGCTCTTTCACTATATATATATATATATATATATATATATATATATATATATATATATATATATATATATATATATATATATATATATATATACACACTAGTGTATTACCCGTCCAAAATGACAGAAGTTTTCAAAATGAATACATTTCAGCTGAAATCTCTTAATTTTGAAAGAATTCACAGCAGAACAATAATGTAATACAGAACTTTTATTTAATTTTATTTGATTCATTTATTATCATATTGAACAATTTTATTTGGAACGTTCGAAAAGTGTTATTTTTGGTGTAGTAATTTGGTGCGCTGCTTTCTAAAATTAGTAGCGTCACGGACAGACAGACAGACAGACAGACGTGATGTGACAGAGATACCAAATTATGTATATAAAGATATATAAATATATCCATCTATCAAAACTTAATTATCTTTAGTTATCTTATTCCATCTCAAGTTGTTCACTTTCAAACAATACGTTTTCCTATCACATCACGACGTACACTCATAGATGTACACTCATAGATGTACATTCTTAGATGTAAACTCATAGATGTACACTCATAGATTTACACTCATAGATGTACACTCATAGATGTACACTCATAGATGTACACTCATAGATTTACACTCATAGATGTATACTCATAGATGAATCAAATATGAGAATACGTTGTTGGAGAGGACGGAAGATTGGAAGATATATAAGAAATAAAGTTAAACATAATCATGTGATAAAATATATAGAGGCACATCTAATCAAGTAACTAAGGTTTGAAAAACACGATTTTATTAGTCCGTCCGTTGCACTGTATATAATAAAATAAGACATTTCCCTGTCGCACGTTCAAATATTACAACCACGTTCACTTTCTACAAGCGATAATAAAATAGTCTGACCCTATGACTTTGTCTCATAATTTACGACACAGGCCCTGATTCTCGCAACCTCTCTGTCAACTCAGCATTTGACAATTTTAATATAACTGCCTGGTTTGTAATTTATTCACCTTCTAGAAACAACTCGGTGACCTTAAACCCCGGTTGTAATATGTAATATAAACCCACCCCAATGCCCCCACCCCACGAAAAAAAGTTAGTATTAACCATCTACCTCAGTCAGAGAACTTCTCGCCTTGAAATATTCCGACTAATATAAAAAAAAACTCAACTAATTTTCCATGAAAGCTATTAATTTTATTTAAAAAGCGATGTTGTCGGTGATCTCTCTAATCAACAGAATCTCTGACGCTCTCTACTCTCTCCAACCTTTGACCCTAAGTCCCCATGTGAGCTCTTAAATCTTTCAGAATTCAATTTTGATTAGATTTCTCCCGCACGGGTTAACACCCCTTGATTCGTTCTCCGATGCAATCCTAGTCGGTGTCGGATTCAAGGAGGGCCCAAGGAAGGAAGACGTAACAGTGTAGTGAGTTTGAGATTCACCTTCGAATTGTTTTCCGCCGATTCGCTTAAAAAAACCTCACCCAGTTTTGTTCGTTTTAATTTTCAATAGATTACGTTATTGATGTGTCTCTTCACCTGATTTTTGACATTTGAACCAGGAAAAGCTTAGGAGCTCAATTTGTCACTCTTGAGAAGCCATTAAACATGAAACAAAGAAAATTTTTGATTGATAGTTTTGTCACAATACCATTACAATTTTAAAATTAATTTTGTTTATCTAAGATGGAGTCTCTTTAGCTACAATATTTCATTCTGTGACTTAGTGGATAAGGTCTGAATCATAAAAGCCACATTTTAACAAATCCTCTAAAACATCATTGATCTAGAAATCCACTTCTCTCAAAGTCATTATTTAAAAATGTCAACCATAAAAAAAATGCCTCATCTAAGGTTCAGCATATGGGTACTTCACCATTTCAGAAAGCCATCTCACTAACAAAGAAACACTTCCAGAAACTCCACTTGGTTTTTAGCTCTTATGCATTAAAAAAAATATATAAAAAAATTGAATTCATCACTTAAGATCAAAGAGCATTACGTCATATAAGGAAAAATTAAACGCATAATATAGAGAGCTCACGTATATAATTAATAGATGCAAAAATCTTATTCGATATTAATAGCTTAACTTATACACTTGAAACTTTCATTTAGTCAATTAATTCATTGTAGCAAACATTCAACCGTTTCGTAAAAAAATGTTCTCAATCAAGCTAGCATAAAACTGCAGAGCATTATTCCACCTGTACCGTTGCTACGGTAAATTTTTTATTCTCAGTCGGTAAATAAAGTCAATGTTTTCCTGACTAAAATAACCAAAACTATGTTTGTATGTTAACTCATATGTTTACTTTGTTACGATCTAGGAGATAACCTTGACATCTCAAAACGACACCTAGCGGCTAGAGGAAAACTTGGACCGTATGCTCATGAATTACTTTAAAGTGAAGAGGAATCGCCCGTTCATCATCTGGATGGCATTGCCTGCCGTGTTAACCACAGTCCTACTGATGTCTCTCTAGTCCATCATTCTAATGACATTCCTCTTTCTACATCATCTGCTGCATCTGTAGTTTTGCTGATGCTTCTATAACGATGGAATTGTAACAGAGAACAGTATATCTCTCTATGTATGCATGCATGTTTTATATTTTGGTTTCTAGTTGCCTTACCTGAAGACGACCATGAAAATAAATAGTTTTAGATCTATTGTAAGTGTCAGTGGTATGGAAGGTGGAGGGGGGGGGGAGCTAACTAACTTCAATTATAAGCAAACTTCTATAAAACTCTTAAAATTAGTATTTTCATAATATTATTATTTCTAATATTTTTTATAATAATTAATTCTTTTATAATTATCATTATTAGTATTGTAATTAGACAGCCAGAATAATAAATATAATTATCATTATTAGTATTGTAATTAGACAGCCAGAATAATAAATTAACACAAGAACAAGTAAAAAAAATTGTTTAATACACAAAATGCATACACAAAAATGACACCCCTTCTTGCCCTACCAGTGATTCAGAACCCCACCCCCTCATCCAATGTCAGGTTGCCTACAAGCATTCGCCCCTGCAACCTTCCTAAACATCTAACAAGCTGGAATTACAAGCGATCTCAATGGCCGTCATGGCTTGTCACAGTCATTAAGAGACCAACTTTGCCGAGACCAGCTCGTCCCCGGGGACCTTTACCTTTGTACGTCACGAGACCTCCGTCATTTACCCGACAACATGAAACGCACGGTGGTCTAAGGTCTGAGAGTCTGTCGTCTGGTAACCAAGACCTAGTAACGTTCTAATGGCCTGATTTGTGTGGTGGGTGTGGGGGGGGAGGGAGGGGGCTGGGGTGAAACAGTAAAAGTGGAAGCACAAATTAGTAGGAAAAAAAACTATCTTAAAATGGGACTGGCCAATGAAATTAAGCTAATGAATTAAGTCCATTTATTCCGAGCAGGAATTATATCTCGGGTGACTTCTCGCGGTGAATAGGTCCATGGCCTGATTGAGACATGGCCCACGTAATGGCTCATATTGATTGCCATGTTCGTTTGATTTATTTGGAAAGATCGTTTATACTGGGATATTTGATTGGCCAGGTTTACTCAATGTTACCAGCAATTATGGGGCGTTTCTATTGGATAATTTGCTTTTGGCGAATGTCTTCTTTTGTAACAAGGTTAGGGGGTGAAAAGCCCAATCACAATTGCTTCTCACGCACACATGACTCGAATTATCCAATAGCAATTTATCGAGGAAGTGTACTGACTCTGTTGCACTGGCTAGACAACCAGAAAAAGCTCTAATAAAAATTGATTTGTCCAAGCTGGACTCTTGGGTTATTTGCTGGACACACTTTCCTACTTGTCAACTGGAGCAAGGGAATATTCTAGAATAAATTATGAACTTGCCGTAAATGAAGTGTTTCAAATTTTTTTTTCTTTCTAAATATGCCTTAGGTGAAAAAAAATGTTTGAAAAAGCGCCTTAAAAACGTATGTAGAAACGTTGTCTATTGTAAACTCTGTCCACTGTGATCTCTAGGCGTTCAGCTCAAAACTCAGACAACAACATGCATATCTGATAGTTGTATTCGACTGTTACGAATGCAGAGTAAAAAAACGAATGCGTCCTGTTACATTTCATAGTTCAAATGAGATTCGATTTTAATCACCAAGTTTTGAAGACGCCATTTATTGCAATAAATGTGTTCAAAATAAAACCGATTTCGGCAAAGAATTAAAAAAAAACATCTCTATTTTTTATATTTTTAAATGCGAGTGTATGTTTCTAAAAAGATGTTCTATTCTTTTAATGGCCGCCGCCTTGACGAAAAATGTAACATGTTTTTGACGTCATTTGACTCATTTAAACACATGGTATATATGGTTTATATGGTATAAAGTGTTATGTTTGACAGCTATGCATGACAAACGAAAAGACCCCCCCCAACCCCAACTAAACGCACTTTGAACACATTGCTTGTTACAGACATTTCATCTTATTGCTTGCTAGTCTGTAAAAATTTGATTACTTACTTAGCATCATCCACATTAGTTTAGCTAAACTTTATGATTACAGATTCTTTATTGCCAACTGAGTCTTACTAAAATATGTTCTTATTATCCTTCATCCCCATCACAGTCCAGCCAAAGTGTTTGTAGGCCCCCACCACAGTCCATTACAGTCCCGCCATGTAAGACCCCATCACAGACAAGCCCAAATATTTGCTTACAGACGCCATGTAAGCCCCCATCACAGTCCGTCCAAAATGTTTGCTTACAGACACCATGTAGGCCCCAAAAGAAATCTTGCTATTGATTTCCGTTATAACCTTCCGAGCGATTTACCCCAGGTCTGGCAAGGACCGCAGTTTGACGTAACAGGATAGGGTAGGTTGGGGCAGATCTGGGATGGGGGTAGATAGGGACAGAACAGTGATGGGAGCAAAGCAGTTATGGCTGAAAATATGATGAAAAGTGGCAACTCTTTGAGCATTGTTAGATTTTAGAATACTGTGTAGTGTGTGCGTCAGCAACATTTAGTGAAGAGATTTGAGCACTTGATATATGATTATATCTTTGCAATAAGACTCATGTATAAATAGACATGCTGAATGCACTAAAATACCATGTAGTGTGTTAAAGAAAATAGACACTGAATGGGGTAAAAACAAATTATAGCCTTTTTGTGGGAAATGCCCAAGTACATGATGGTTGTTGAAAAAGACCAAATAGAGGGTGACTGCTGTAAAAAACCAAATAGAGGGTGACTGCTGTAAAAGACCAAATAGAGGGTGACTGCTGTAAAAGACCAAATAGAGGGTGACTGCTGTAAAAAACCAAATAGAGGGTGACTGCTGTAAAAGACCAAATAGAGGGTGACTGCTGTAAAAGACCAAATAGAGGGTGACTGTTGTAAAAGACCAAATAGAGGGTGACTGCTGTAAAAGACCAAATAGAGGGTGACTGCTGTAAAAGACCAAATAGAGGGTGACTGCTGTAAAAGACCAAATAGAGGGTGACTGCTGTAAAAGACCAAATAGAGGGTGACTGCTGTAAAAGACCAAATAGAGGGTGACTGCTGTAAAAGACCAAATAGAGGGTGACTGCTGTATAAGACCAAATATTGTGTTAATGCGAGTAGACGCTGAGTGCACTAAGAAACGCTAAGACTTTTTGTTGGGTAAGGACAAAAGATGTTGCTGAATGTGAAGAAAATACCAAAGAAAGGGTGAATGAGGTAAAAGACCAAGTAGAGCTTGAATGTCCTTTACCAGAAATGTAGTCCTTTAAATAAATAACAACACACACCACACAAATAAAATGCTGTCGTGTATTTATGTTGAATACAACAGCTAAATCCGTGATTCCCAAAGTGGGCGCTACCGGCCCCTTGTGGGCGCTGAAGCGATCCAGGGGGCGGTGAAAGCCGCAGGTCCATTTGGGGTGTGGTGAATATCTGTAAGGGGGCGGTGAAAGCATAAAAGTGAAGAGAAATTTAGAAGAAAAAAAAATTTGTATATCCGCTCATAACGCTTAATTTTTCGTTGACAAAAGTTTTTGACGTGGGTTTGGTTCCCGCACACTCCCTCACTTGCATTTAGATATGTGCAAATGCGCACTACCAGACTACAATAACATTTGACAAAAGTTAACGATGATAATTTAGGATTGATTTTATTTCCGAACACTAAATTAAAAAATTATCAACAACCGACATTGGCAAAATTCTTTTCAAACCGCAACCACACAAGATTGTGATGGCTTCATTGCTTCTTACAAAATTTCGTAATGAATGCCAAATCGAGACAACATCATACTATTAGTAAAGAACAAATTATACCGGGTATACGTGAAGTAATACAAACTGTGCTACACAAGCCAGCATCTGATATTATGGGGAAAAAGTAGTTAATAGTACTAATACAGTGCAAATAAGAAGTGATGTAATGTCTAAGGGTGTTGAAGATTCATTGTGGGACTATTTAAAAACATCTCTCTTTTCTACTCAACTTGATGAGTTAACTTTGCCAGGAAATGAAGCTTTACTTTTAGCATACGTGCCGTTCACAAAGGAAGAGTATATTTGCCAATAATTATTATTTGCTAAATATTTGCAAACTGATTCCAAAAAAGAATACATATTTTATGCATTGGAAAGTAATTGAAAGATAAAAATATTGCTTTACGATCCATTTAATTCAATTAAAAAGTGACATCGCTTACTTTGTCTGACCTGTTTCAAAAATTTTTAAAATGATAAAAATATTTTAAAATTGGAGGCGCTAAGTAATATTTTGCTGGAAAAGGGGCGGTAGCTAAAAAAAAAGGGTAACAACTGAGCTAAATGATAAAAGTAAAAGCATTTCGAAAATGAAATTTAGTGATTATTGAAGTTGCATGATTAATTGTGAGGTTACAAATGAAATGGAAGGGTGCCACTTAGAAGGAAAAAAACAGGCTGAACTCGAGTGTCAGAAATAAACATATAAATACCTAAAAACAAATATTGTATAATATTCTTCACTGAATAATTGAGATAGGGATACAAATTATCAAGTTTTATAAAAGAAACAAAAGTGAATAAAAACAAATCAAGTAACACAGATTGTTTATCATTGCCTATCACAAATGAAACAGGCGTGTCTCAAACTGCTGAGATAGTTACTGAAGTCCACCAAAATTCCAGAAAAAAATGTGCTGAACTATTTAGTCATATAACTATTTTCGTTGTCAGTCCAGCACGCCATCTGTCGTGGCGGAATTCGGCACTTCCGGTTGAAGTTAAATACAGATGTTTAGTTGAAATCGTCTCCATGACCAGTCAACACATTTAGGCCATACCACCAAGTAGAGAGTGTGTGGGGGGGGGGAGAAGGGCATCTACCCAAATGGGCCTTTGGCACCACTCGATCGGAAGGAAACATCATGTCAGCAAGGTTTTTATTTGTTTACAACTATATACGTTCACATTAAAGTTAAAACATCAACAACTTCATCTTAATGATTATAGCTTTCTTGTTATGTCATAGCTCAGAGTACCACAAACACAGATTACTGTATTTTTCGCCCTATAAGTCGCAAGTTTTCTTCACCAAAACTGGGAGGGGGAGGGGGGACTTGGTGCGTCTTACACGACGAATAGAAAGTATTTGGTTCATAATCTTTTTTTTTCCTTCTATATTTTCCTTCTTTTAAATACGGTGCATCTTATACGCCGGAGCGTCTTACAGGGCGAAAAATACGGTAATTATCAATTAGTTACGATGAAACTGTTATTAAAGTTAAACTAAAATTAAATATTTCCAGCTTGCCGTTGTCAACTGCAGTAGCTCACCATCCCCACCCCCCCCACCCGCCCGATCATTCCTCAAGTGATGCCCTAGGATTATGGCGGGCCTGGGCGGACAAGAATCGGTGGTATCCAAACCAAGCTACCGATACATTGCCGTTGTGTTGTATTGTTATTTTCTATTTATGTATCTTTTTAAAAATATCTTACAGTGTTGACCCGATGAGAAATTACGGCCACGTGCACAGTTTACACGTGTCTATGTCCACCACTGCAACCCCCTCCCCTCCCCCCTCACACACACACTTTTTGTTTTTTTGCTTCATCATTCCAAAAGACATTTAGGGACGAATGGTTATTATTGTATTTTATTTTATTGCATCACTGTATCCAGAATGGCAGCCTTTAAAATTAAGTTTAATAATACGAACTAATTGACGGCTATTTTCTTGAAGCAAATCATAATGTGAAACAATCATTTCTAAATGAATAATAATCTACATAAATTATAAATCTCATTTATTCATACATCTAAACCAATCATAATCTAAACCAATCATAATCTAAACCAATCATAATCTAAACCAATCATAATCTAAACCAATCATAATCTAAACCAATCATTACATAGATCAATTATAAATAAAAATCACGCATACATTTGAATTCATCATTCGTGTCAATTATTCATACATTCGAAATCAATCATGCATATTAATGAATTAATAGATCAAAACAATAATAAACCTTGTCCATTTTTTTATTACAAAACCATGAACTGGTTCTCTCTATGTGAGTCCGTAATACCAGCACATACCCTAAAACGTAACATCTGCCCCACCTCTCGCACCTTTCTGTCACTACTGTCATCTGCCCCACCTCTCGCACCTTTCTGTCACTACTGTCATCTGCCCCACCTCTCGCACCTTTCTGTCACTACTGTCATCTGCCCCACCTCTCGCACCTTTCTGTCACTACTGTCATCTGCCCCACCTCTCGCACCTTTCTGTCACTACTGTCATCTGCCCCACCTCTCGCACCTTTCTGTCACTACTGTCATCTGCCCCACCTCTCGCACCTTTCTGTCACTACTGTAATCTGCCCCACCTCTCGCACCTTTCTGTCACTACTGTCATCTGCCCCACCTCTCGCACCTTAATGTCACTACTGTCATCTGCCCCACCTCTCGCACCTTTCTGTCACTACTGTCATCTGCACCACCTCTCGCACCTTTCTGTCACTACTGTCATCTGCCCCACCTCTCGCACCTTAATGTCACTACTGTTCTGTAGGACAGCGACCTCTAAATACCGTTTAAGTAGTGACGTCAAGGAAATGTCTGCACATAGGTCGTTAACAATCACATCGTCCTGTTCATTGGTCCCGCATTGACATAGCATTTACCTGACCAACACTAAACACCTTTCACCTGCCCCACACCAAACACCTTTCATCTCTCCAAAATTACACACCTTGGAAATTCCGAACACTACACAGCTTTAACTTGACAAAAACACGCACCTTTTCACAGTCAGCTATAGAACGCTACATAATTCGATTTTCCGTACGTTCCAATAGCCTTTGACTTTATGTTAACAATTTTAATATTTTAAATAAATCCGAATGTGTTTTAAAATGTCTTAACACAGAGTGTGTAGCGCAAGGAGAAGTGTGTATTACACAGGTTTTTAACCAAACGCTACCAACAATAAAAAGACAACAGAGAAATTGTAGGTAAATTTCCTGCTACCCTAGATCTTGTCAAATGTACCTGAGTTGACCCAGTGACGTAATGGGTCATATCTGTCACTGCCAGCAACCCGCGGTCAATGTCCTGGACTCAGCAGAAATTTTAAGCCAGTGTTAAACCAGAAGGTCAGTGTAGTGACTTCCAATCCATGAAAGAAATGAGAACACCAGCCAAGTCTTGACTTTGTGTCCGTCGTATTCTACGTCATGGCTGATGACTATTCTGTTTGTAAAAGTTCCAATAGTTTTACTACGATGTCTGAAAGATGAAGTCTAAGTACGACGTCAAAATGACGCCCGTTCCAGCGTGACATCATAGTAACATCTATCCCAGGGCAAAAATCTTGACTTAACGTTTTCTAGTCCCATGTGTGACACTTAATTAAGTCCTAACTGCTCAGACGAGTCGTTGTCAGCACAAAAATCTGTTACTGTTTTAGTGAAAATTTCATGAGCTCCAATAATAATACGTGTTTTTTTGGAATTCAAATACAATTCTCTATTGCATGTAAATTCCCTATGTGAACCAGACAACTTTTCCACAATCGCTATTGATACTATGGTAGTGTGTGATTACACCTATAAAATACAAGTCAGTCGTTACTGTCAAGAGATTTGAGGGATGGGGTCAAAGATCGTGTTCAAGTCAAAAGAGGATTTATGTTCCATGGCTCTGAGACCAGGATTAAAGAATTCGTTACACAAGAGCCAGGAGTTACAGCAGACAGGAGTTACAGCAGACAGGAGTTACAGCAGGTTATTGGAGGTTCACAGCAGTTGGGAACGTGGATAAATTATTGTCTTAATAAGAGATATTTAAATCTGTCCGTTGTGTCTTTACGTCCGTCTCTGGCCGTTCTTCTGATTCTCTCTTTGGTCTGTCTATCTGGGTTTTTTTCTTCTTTGTGTCTGTGTTTATCTCATTCCATCTATTTGTTTCTCCCTCTTTTTCTTTCTTTGTCTATATAATTAAACTAATCTTTCAATTTCCCTTTGGTTAACTCTTCTTGACATACCTCTCTCGTGTTGTGAGGTTACTATTTCAATCTCTTTCTTTCGCTCTTTCTCAGTGGATGACATTCAACCACCTCTCTATCACTCATCACTGTCTACCATTACTATCATTCACGCCATTTGAGCAGTGTTTCATCTCTTGAATTTGTCTGCCTATCCTTTCCACAGTACGAGTCAGAAGCTTAAGTGTCCGCTAAATATTCACCACGTGTATAATTAATAATTGATCTTATCTATCCAATTAAAAGTGCTTATTGTGAACTTATTGAAATACTAGCAGAGACGCTTCGTTGGTGGTATTTGCTATCACAGGGTGTCAAGAGTTGGCAGTATGACATAACAGAGCAGTTGAAATCGACCTCCAGGGTAAGACATTTGTTTCAGAGCAGACATATGTCTAAATAGGCCGTCACTTTCCAACATTTAAGGACCCGTGCAGATTAGCATCGTAGAGCGCAAACTTACTACGAAATGACTTTAGTTTGTGCAATATAAACATGACACACACAACGCAAGCTATTGTCACATCAGATATATTGTCATACCCACCCTTCTCATCTCAGATACAAATGTATTAATAAAAAGTATTTGTCTCATGTGTTTGTTATACAATAAGCATGTCCACTAAATTAATAGTAAAACTATTTTATGTTTTATTAAAAGACACAATTTCATTATGAGTGTCTATTATGGTAGCAGCTCTCTTGTACAGAAAGCGAATTTTATTTTGTAATGTTAAGTTATTAAATATATATAATTTTTATTTTTACATACTTACTTACTGCTGGAATTGAATTAATTTCTGTTTATCATTTATACTAATTTATAGTACAGAGGTGGTAGTGGTGCAAGGGGAAATAACTGCTTAATGTACTTTTTAGTCCATGATTATGGTTAAGCTCCCCTGAATAAAAAAAAGAATAAAAGAACGGAGCAGCACAACATAAGAATAAAGAGAGAGAGATCAATTTAACGCAATGTGTATAGAGGGTGACGAAACCAATAGATCGGGTATTTCAGAGAGAAAGAGCAAAAAATAACGGCAGCAATAGAGAGAGAGAGAAAAATAGATAGAGTTAAACATTCTAATAATTTTCTTAGTTTAGCTTTTAAACTATCAATCCCTTAACGGAAGGCCCACTAACCGTAGCCCAGACAACGATAGAATTATTTTAACAAGCACCACGCGAGATGGCTTTGATTTTCTTTGCGTCCTATCACTTTGTGTCATTACAAATCTCTGGATAATTTCTTTTGTGTCTGGATGATTTCCATTAATGGAATGATATTAACAAAACCAAATAAGTGTTTTTTCAAAGATTTACCACCTTACCACCCCACACCAAATACACACACTTTCTTTCTCTCTCCTTCTCTCGTTTTCAACTCTCTCTTTTTAACTTCCTCTGTTTTTCACTTCCTCTGTTTTTCACTTCCTCTGTTTTTCACTTTCTCTCTCTCTCTCTCTCTCTCTCTCTCTCTCTCTCTCTCTCTCTCTCTCTCTCTCTCTCTCTCTCTCTCTCTCTCTCTCTCTCTCTCTCTCTCTCTCTCTTTCTCTTTCTCTCACTCACTCTCACTCACTCTCAATCTTTTTTTTTCTTTCTTTCTTTCTTTATTCCAACAACCCAGCATATTGCTAGCATAATTATAAAATACCCCTCACTCTTCTCTTCCTATCTCTTTATAGTCATATTTTTATACATAGAGAGAAAGAAAAGAGAGAGATAGGGACTATACAAATTAAATTTCCTTACAATAAAAAGTCTGTATTAGCTACATATCCAACATTTTCCCTTGCTTACATATCCAACATTTTCACTTGCTTACATATCCAACATTTTCCCTTGCTTACATATCCAACATTTTCCCTTGCTTACATATCCAACATTTTCCCTTGCTTACATATCCAACATTTTCCCTTGCTTACATATCCAACATTTTCCCTTGCTTACATATCCAACATTTTCCCTTGCTTACATATCCAACATTTTCCCTTGCTTACATATCCAACATTTTCCCTTGCTTACATATCCAACATTTTCCCTTGCTTACATATCCAACATTTTCACTTGGTTACATATTCAACATTTTCCCTTGCTTACATATCCAACATTTTCCCTTGCTTACATATCCAACATTTTCCCTTGCTTACATATCCAACATTTTCACTTGGTTACATATCCAACATTTTCACTTGCTTACATATCCAACATTTTCCCTTGCTTACATATCCAACATTTTCACTTGGTTACATATCCAACATTTTCCCTTGCTTACATATCCAACATTTTCCCTTGCTTACATATCCAACATTTTCACTTGGTTACATATTCAACATTTTCCCTTGCTTACATATCCAACATTTTCCCTTGCTTACATATCCAACATTTTCCCTTGCTTACATATCCAACATTTTCACTTGGTTACATATCCAACATTTTCCCTTGCTTACATATCCAACATTTTCCCTTGCTTACATATCCAACATTTTCCCTTGCTTACATACCCAACATTTTCACATGCTTACATATCCCACACATCTATGTAAAGTTAATATCTTAACATCGGCTAAAAAGATTCATACCGTCTACTCTACATCTACAATGATCATTCGGCTACCCAATTATACTCACCCATGTTCTCTTATCACCCCTGGCTGTTAAGATGAATCCAGGACGAGTAATCTCTCCTGTTATGTGCCGTCCATGCTGTCAGTCTGTACAAGAAATGTTCTTTTAGTGGCCTCTCTTCTGTCCCAGAACAACACCACAAAACTCAATTGTACATGTCACCATCACACAAGTACAAATACAGGACCGATTCAACAGGTATCGATTTCTCCTCCGCCTTCCCTTATTTATAGAGTTCTATGGACAGAATCGATAAATCATAGTGTCCTCTTCCACAAAGATAAATAGATTTTTTTTTAATTTCATGTAAAAACTTTTATAATAGAACTTAGACAATTTCAGGATTTTTCTTTTTGTCGTTTAATCTCGCGCTCATACACATTTTTTAAATACAGTCGGACCTCTCTTAGTCGGACATCTCTTAGTCGGACCTCTCTTAGTCGGACCTCTCTTAGTCGGACCTCTCTTAGTCGGACCTCTCTTAGTCGGACCTCTCTTAGTCTGACCCCTCTTAGTCGGACCTCTCTTAGTCGGACCTCTCTTAGTCGGACCTCTCTTAGTCGGACCTCTCTTAGTCGGATCTCTCTTAGTAGGACCTCGCTTAGTCGGACCTCTCTTAGTCGGACCTCCCTTAGTCGGACCTCTCTTAGTCGGACCTCTCTTAGTCGGACCTCTCTTAGTCGGACCTCTCTTAGTCGGACCTCTTTTAGTCGGACCTCTCTTAGTCGGACCTCTCTTAGTCGGACCTCTCTTAGTCGGACCTCTCTTAGTCGGACCTCTCTTAGTCGGACCTCTCTTAGTCGGACCTCTCTTAGTCGGACCTCTCTTAGTCGGACCTCTCTTAGTCGGACCTCTCTTAGTCGTACTTCCTTAAGTCGAATACCACCCTATATCGAAGTCGAATTTTTTGTACCGATCCCTTTGATTTCGACTTAGAGAGGTCCGACTGTATATATAAATATCATCTGGCATTAGTACGGCAATGGCACATTCTAGGCGGCACTTTTTTTTTAGATATTAAGGGTAAGAGTATTAGAAAATGTAGATTTATTTCTACTTTTATTACGTTTCGTTCTTTTCATTAGCGAAACAAACTTGACGCATCACTGGCACTGCTTTTCTTTGATACGCCTTTGCATGATCGTGTTTTATTTTTGTTTCCGTCTTTTAAAATCAAACGTTGATAAGATTTAATGACATCCAATTATACGAGCACTTTAAGAGTTCTATAATGACGGTATGATCTCAACAAGGCAAGGGAGGCAAATCGTTATTTCCGAAGCTTCTTGTCACAGTGGCTTGTACAGATTGAAAACAAGGGAAAGCCTCTACCAAGAAATGCAAAAAAGACTAATTTTTTAAGCTTACTTGACTTTTTTTTCTACGATTCCCCGATTTGGATACTGGAAGCTCAGCTTCATCTCAACAAAAGGAAATAAGAGAATGTGTGTGAGTGACTTTCAGGAAGTGCATGGAAATAAAGAGAAGAGAATCCAATTTGTGAGGCACGATCTAAGCCTCCCCGCACAGCGGTGTGCAGCAATTAATATGGAATTTCATCAAAGGGAAAGAAGAAGGGAAGAAGAATGAGAGTTACGTTTTATAACAGATGCATGAGAAGGGAACAATTGCTATAGTCGTGGTTTTTCTCGTCTTAACACCAACATGTCAACTTTGGCTGGCTGCGTTGAGAGCTAGTTTTGTTTATGATCAGCATATTTGAAATAATTCTATAGGTGGTGATGAAGTTGATGCAGATACCCTCAATAACGCTTTTATCTATGCTAGTCTAGCATGCTCAATGCGCTGTGTTCAAGACTGTGGATAAAGTACAAATTCTTAAGATTTGTCTTTCATTTTTTTAATTTAGCGAACTCATCTGCTACGTATTACCTATACAAAAAATTCTATTACCTAAACGTGATTGCCTTAAAGGAGCACAATCCGATGGACTTCTTTTGTGACAAACCAAATGATAAATTTCAGAACGGACTTTGATGTAGGGCGTTGAGGAAGCAAACGAACGATGGCATGCAGATGACTGAAACAAGCCCTGAACCATCGAGCAAATTATGAGTGGAGTTAACTGTCGGTGCCGAAGCTAAGAAATCTAACGGTTTTGGGCAAGGGTATTTCAGACGTTCCAAATGTGTTCGTTTCTATAACATTCTTCAGAAAATTGGTACCAGAACAACAAATGATTTATTCTAACTTGTCATAGTTTAATGACATTCTTTTTGATGCCGCCCATGATGTTACCTCAAGGCAGATGAATTGGAATACTGAAATGCAGCAGCATAACTACCTATAAGACAAGGGAGGAAACTCTTGTACCGCTCTGTGTCGCCCTCAAAATATTTTTTAAAATACACAACGATTTTCAAACAATTATCAAAGCTGTTCGTGTACATGGCGAGTGTAATGAATCCTAAAACTTAGGCCTGCAGTACGTCACATGTACAAAGAAGGTGCACGTTTCACGATACGACGCTCTCCTCTGCCAGTAAGTAACATAACAACCAAGTGATACTTGCATCTTTCAGAACAATCTCATGGTCGATACCTTAAAAGCAGCGATGGCGTCCTTATAAACAACGAGTTTTAGATCAACCAGGTCGGCTCTACAAAGCTACGAAGAACATCATTCACGACTAGCTCCAGGCTCTTTCGTTAGGTTCAGGCCGCTTACTTAAGGTCAAGGTCGCTTTCTTTAGTTCAAAGCTGCTTTCCTTAGGTCAAAGCAATTGTTGTTTGTGCGGCTTCACAACCGCATCGTGAGACCTTGGGAGACTGACGCTACCTTTCAGTGTGTTAACCAGTACAGGGAGCTTTCAGGCATACATTGTATTTGCTTTTGATGGGCTCGACAAACAGATGTAGAGTTATATACGAATCTGAGACATGTCAGCCATTGAGAAAGGTAAACAGTTTACTTTTAAAGCCTCCAAATAAACTGGGAAGTTATAGTGTCGAAACAGTAATGCAACTTTCTAAAGGTTAAGAGACTTGAGTGTTAGTATTTAATAGTACTACATGTTAAAAGGCCGTAGATAAATAAAACACAGCGCGTGCATTGAAGGCAAATGTTTGGAAAACACCTGATTATACAAAAACATTAGGGCTGCGGAAATTAACGATTAATTAATCGATTAATCGTTAGAAATTTGTATCGATTACAATTAATTTGATGGATTAAATTTCAGAAAATATTTTTAAAATATTTTTTTCAATTTATTAATAATTTATATTATTTTGTATTACGCACATACTTTTCCCGCGTGTTATTATTATTATTTATTTAGACGTGTATACGCAAACAAAAATGACGGCTAATGACAGCATAGTTAGAGTTTAGCATTTAAGCGGAAAGTTGTGCAAAAATTTAATTTCAAACTTAACTGCGGAAGGCAAAGTAGACGAAGGCGACAGAATGAACTGCTTTCGCTGCCATAAACATTTCGCTTTTCGGGGTACAAACACATCGCAGACAAACGTCCGCTCAAGTATCAACACGTTGTCAACATTGACCGGCAGAAGACTTCACTTACGTCAGTTCTACAGTTTCAATATAAAACATGTGTGTGTAAACTCTTAAGTTAAGTCATGGATTGTTGCAGATCAGATACAAAAAGTTGGATCTATATATGCGTTATAATTAATCGACATTAAAATGATTAATCGATTAAAAAATTCCGATTAATCGAACAAGAAAATTTTATTCAGTACCAGCCCTAATAAACATATATACAAAGTTTTAGTGGGAAATTAACAAAATGAATGAACTTGTTATGTTCCAGAGGAATTGATTAATATGTTCATTAGATAGTTCTACCCCCACAACTTCTTTGTGTGCCTATAATACGTTAATTGAACACAACATCAAATTGAAAACAACCTCATGTTGAACACAACTCCAAGTTGAACACAACCTCAAATTGAACACAACTAATTGTTGAACATAACGCCAATTGAACACAAACTCAAGTTAAACACAAAATCAAGTTGAACACATCCTCAAGTTCAACACAACCTCAAATTGAACACAGCCTCAAGATGAACAGAACGCAACGTTCAAAACAACCTCAAGTTGAACATAAACTTCAGTTAACCGATTTGCTAAGTTGAACACAAAGCTAAGTCCATTAAGAAAATCAAAATATCTGTACTAACATCTACTGACATAAGAAGTCCTATTGTATATGCCATAAGCAGACACGTTTGCTGTCTCTTATACCGATAAAGTGTGGGGTACGTAGTACCTAAAATGAACAACCAGTAATCAATTAGTATATAACTGAGGAGTTAGAACTTAGCATATCCCAAATTTGAGACATAGTTTCTAGTCTGATTTATCTCAAACCAGACATTGCGCTGTACTGTATTTTTATAGACCCACTACCTCCACCCCGATACATCAACATCCAGTTAAAATTTCATCACAATTTTTACATGTCACTTCAAGCTGTCCCTTGGACTAGGGACCCGTGCCGGATAATGAGAGATAGTTCTTTGTTACCTTAATTTTATCATAAAACATATATTTATCTATCATAGTCCCATTCTATTGGAATAGATTAAATCTATCAGCATAAATTAAACTCTGGAGACTTTACGTGTTTAAGTTTATACCTAAAAATTACCATTAAACATTAATGGTTTAACAGTTTATAGAGACAAGAACAACTCAAAAAAACAATGGAAGCTAGAAGTAACCCGTGTCCTACAAACAAACAAAATAACAATGGTGATTTATGCACAAATTTTATGTCCCCTTGAAGTGTTCATTGAACATTCATTCAAGAAGTTTAAGTCACGCCTTAATAAGTCTGGAGCTTGCACTGCCTACTTGTCGCAACACTGAAACGCGTTTATTTTCATGCCTTACAACTAGAAATACAATTTTAAAAATTATCTAAAATCTGGGACCCATCCACCAAAGAAAACATTGATAAACTAGAACAAATTCAAAAAAGAGCTGCCAGATTCATTACTGGAGAATATTCGAAACTGACAAGAATAACACCATTAGTTAAATCATTAAACCTTGAAACACTAGAGGATAGAAGAACCAAGAGCAAAGTAGTAATCATACATAAAGCAATTAATTCAAATTTAGAAATACAACACAAAGATAACTTAATACAACCCTCAGATAGACATAAGGATAAAAACACCTTTCTTATTCCGTATGCAAGAACAAACACATACAAGTTTTCCTTCTTCCCGTCCGGAATTCGGGCGTGGAATGGGTTGCCTGAAGAATCCAGGAAAACCAACACTTTATCAACATTTAAATCTCTAATAAAAATGCAGGACTAAACACAAAACCATAGATAAGCGTAGGACGCAATAATCTTCTGTATAGAAGGAGCGTCTGTAAACAGATAAGATAAGATAAGATAAAATCCGCGTGCTTTTAAATAAATAAATATGTAGTTATATATATAAACATACTAGCCGGGTTACCCGGCGTCGCACGATTAAAATAATAGTCAACAGATTTTTAAAAAAAATATTTCAATTCATTCATTGAAAAACAATTTAAAAAATAAATTGAAATGTAATTAAAAATAAGTACATGTAATTTATATATTGCTTATATTAAGGCTTGTCGATAGACTATATTTTTGGTTTTTCCGTCTGGTGCAAAAATGAAAAGATTTGTTGGTGACCCAACTCTAGAACATGCCACATATAGCTGTCCGTGGGCAAAGCATGCTTCCTCAAGTACAATGCCTGCCACTTTTAAAGACTGTCCCTGTGCCTTGTTGATAGACATGGCAAATGCAAGCCTGATTGGAAACTGGAGGCGCTTGAAATCAAAAGGCATATCTGTTGGTATGAGTGGAATTCTTGGGATGAAGACATCTTCTCCTTTGGCGCAGCCTGTCAAAATTGTGGCTTCTATTACATGAGGTAAGAGATGCTTGATGCTCAATCGTGTTCCATTGCATAGTTTAGGGGGATCCAAATTTCTCAGAAGTATGATAGGAGCTCCGATTTTAAGTTCCAAGTTATGTGATGGCATGCCAGGAGGATCTAATGAATTCAAAAATTCTGTTGGATAGTAAACAGCTTGGGCCGGATCTGTAACCGTATCAATAGATTTGTAGTTGTTTGAAATGCCTGGTAGAAAATTTTGAATTTGAGAATTGATGCTGTTGACACTTGAATTCTTTGGAGCAAGAATGGCCCTTTCGCACAACCACTCAGGATTTTTAAACTGGTCTTGGATGTTTGGAAAAACGGCAAGTTTCAACTCTTCAAGTGACTTTGCTACAGTGCAAAAATTTGATGGGAAAGAAACTGTTCCTGATGCTGGGTCTACCTGCCACTTTCCATCGCCAAGTTGAAGCAATTGATGTGAGAAGTAGCCTGCTGCATTATCTCCATGTAAATGGACTCTCATGTTGGTGGTCAGAGTCATTTTCTTGACCTGTTTCCACAGAGTTGAAGCTTTGAGGAAGGCATTCAACTCATCGCTTGGTGTTGACCTTGGAATGACAGGCAAAGTTTGTCTAAAATCTCCAGCTAATACCACAACTGTTCCTCCCATTAGTTTTGTGTTTCCTTTTAAATCCTGAAGAGTGTTGTTCAAGGCTTCAAGAGCTCGCTTGTGTGACATTGTACACTCATCCCAGACAATGAGAGAACACTGTTCTAGTACCTTGGCCTTTCCTGATCCTTTTGATATGTTGCAGGTTACATTCTCAGAATGGTTCATGTTCAAAGGTAACTTGAAGGCAGAATGAGCTGTTCTACCCCCGGCAAGCAATGTTGATGCTATGCCAGAAGAAGCAACGGCTAGAGCAATACCTTTGTCTCGTCTGATTGTAGCCAAGAGCAAATTGATCACAAATGTTTTACCTGTACCTCCTGGAGCATCAAGGAATATGATTCCACCTTTTTTTGAGGTAACCAGTTCTAAGATGTGAATGTAGGCAGCTCTTTGATCCTCAACTAAACGTGGTTGATTTTCTGAGACATAGGCCATCAATTCATTTGTGTTATAATTTTGTTCTCGTAGAATTTCACTATTCTGAAGATTGTTTTCATTTCTTTGAGGCGTTGGTAACCCAAACTGGTCAAGGTTCCTTCCTGACATTGATACACACAAATCCTCCAACAACATAAGACACCTTTTGTAAATCTCATTAGAGAACTCAATTAGCAGTGTTTGATTCTCTCTCTTGGTTTGCAACATAATGTCCTCACTCAAATATGTTTTAAATGTATCCCAGAGAGCAAGTGGATTAGAAACAGAGCATGTTGTCAGCAAAATTGAAAACAGATGTCTCAAACGGGTAGGTGATTGAGATGTACACGCCTCCTCCATGGTCAAGACCCAATGGTGATCGTTTTCTAGTAGCCCTTGCATTTGGCAAGCTTCCCTAAATGTAGCACACACATGACCATCAACAGTTTTTAAGTCAGTGTAGGATGTTGGTCCTCTAACAACATGAAGTAGCATCCTCAAAAAGAAGCATTCTGCATTAGATGGGTGAACGGTGTACACACGTCCCAATGCATCTGAAGATTTTATCCCTGGATGATATTCAACATCTGCTCCTTGTTTTCGGCGTTTAAATAATTTTTGAGAAGCATTCCAAGTATAGTACCTTGGAACAACACAATAGAGAATGGTTTTTGCAAAGTCGTCTTGTTGGCACAGTTGAAAAAAAGCTGTCAAAGTTGTTCTTGGTGGCTCCAGAATTTGATGATATATATTTTCTTGGTTGAAGTATACTCTTTGCCCATTTTCAAGATGAACACTCAAGTGAACAACTGTTGGATACCGTTCATGAATTTGGAAATTCAAAATTCTCCAGACTGCTTCATTACTGCTGATGTAACGACCCATTAGAAATTTTTGCACCTCATCTGGATTCTCTTGGTTTCCTTCAAGACCAAAAACGGCCTGGTCACTTCCTTTATTGACGTACTTGCAGATGTATTTGATGGCCTTGACAGATTGGCAAGATTCGACATTTATGTGAGCTTGAAACATTTTTGTCAAAATTGGAGTGTAGGGAACCACCCATCTGTTGTCCATTTCTATTTCTTGATATGTTGAACCAACCTTCATTTTGATTTTTGCAGTAAAACCACCATCTCCTGGTTTACGGCGTCTGTACACAGGATAGCCATCTTCACCAGTTTTAGTTTCTTGTATCAAATTCCTTGGATATTTTTTTGAGCATTTCCCATCAACCATGCAAGCAGAGTTTCTGTTCAAGTTTCCACAGGGTCCATGCAGCATATTTTTCACAACAATTTCAAACAAAAAATTATCTTGTGTAGAGTTTGGTATTTCTGCTGAGATTACATTGTCAATTTGATTAGGTCGTAATTTTTTCATCAGCCAGATTAGGATGTGTGCATGGGGTAAGCCTCTCTTCTGCCATTCAATTGAGTACATCCAGCATCTCGTTTCACCATAGACATGACTTTTTGTAATGACTCCCATTAATTTTGATAGTTTTCGTTTGAAGACTCTAGCAACCAAATCATGTCGATCCACTGCTGATTGGCCAGGTAAAAGATGAGCCTGAATTTCTTGCCATAGTGGATTGCATGTAAAGGTGATAAACAAATCTGGCCTTCCATAATTTCTGACATAAGTCATAGCATCTTGAGTGTACTCATGCATGTGTCTTGGACTTCCTGTAAATGTTGCTGGCAAGATAACCATTTTCCCCAGATCATTTGGATTGGCATCATTTGCAATGGCATCTCTGAGGTGAATGTAGTCTTCAACTCTCAGCTTCTTTTGATTTAGACGGATGTAGAGCAAGCGTTCACTTTCAATTTTCGCGTACATATCTACGATGAATTGATGGAACAGCTGTCTAAATTTCAAGAGATGGTTATCTTCACCACTGCGAATCATGATTCGATATGCATAAAAGTCCATTGCTGTAACCTTTTTACCCAAAACATTGTTTCCCGTGTCTGGGTTTGTCTGAGGAATGCCAAAGGAGTACCCATCTTCACCTTGCCAAAACATTAGGGGATATTGCAGAGCATCATAAGAGCGATGAGTTTCTGCAACTCTTTGGAGAAGGTTGTTTCGCTTTTGAAGGACAATGTCACGTCTGTCAAATTCATTTCCTACCATGACAATGGCCACTTCATCAAATGTTGGTACATTGAACCGCCTTTGGTGTTCATGTCTTGGTGCTTTGTCAGCTCGTATCACAACTTTGTATTCATCAGTTGGCATTCTTTCTAGAGCTGTCTTGAAAATTTGAAGGTAGGCATTGTTTGCATGTAGGAGTTCTTGCAACTCCAAAACAACATTTTGTTGCAAGTCTGGAAAGTTTGCACATCTTTGTTGGACTTCTCTAGCTTGGTCTCCCATGAAATAGATCTGCAGAAACTGTGGTTCGCCTTCAGCTGGCAGCAGAGATCCAGCCCTGTGATAAATTTGGCCTTGAACTTTAAATGTTGGCATGAATCCTTGTTCACGAATTTCTTTGCTGGCACCAAAAGATGTCATTTGAAAGCATGAGTTGTATTTTCTGATGTTGGCTAGGAAGCGTTTAGACGTTTGAGATACACCTTGAAGCAAATGATCAAGTGGCTCAGGTGGATGTTGCAGAGTCTCTAGTTTAACTTTGCCATTTGAACAGCACATTCCAGGGTGCTCATCTTTCCATTTAAATGCACTGCAATGCTTGCAGATCAAGTTCATCTCACCAATGTTGACCTTTTCATGTTGATGGTATGGAATATCTGGGTCATATTGATGAGCAGCACCTTTTAGGTCTTGCTGCATTTCATTTCTTCTTCTGTTTAAATTTCCATTTCTCTGGTCTGCAAGTCTTATTTGGGTTTGTTTTTTTGTTTCATTTGCTCTTCTCATTGAAGATCTGACTCTTTTTTCATCAAGTCTTGCCTGTGTTTGTTTATTGGTTTCATTAGCTCTTCTGATTGAAACTCTTTCTCTCTCATCATCAAGTCTTGCCTGTGTTTGTTCACTGGTTTCATTAGCTCTTCTGATTGAAACTCTTTCTCTCTCATCATCAAGTCTTGCCTGTGTTTGTTCACTGGTTTCATTAGCTCTTCTGATTGAAACTCCTTCTCTCTCATCATCAAGTCTTGCCTGTGTTTGTTCACTGGTTTCATTAGCTCTTCTGATTGAAACTCTTTCTCTCTTATCATCAAGTCTTGTCTGTGTTTGTTCACTGGTTTCATTAGCTCTTCTTATGGAACCTCTTTCTCTCTCATCATCAAGTCTTGCCTGTGTTTGTTCACTGGTTTCATTAGCTCTTCTGATTGAAACTCTTTCTCTCTCAACAGCAAGTCTTGCCTGTGTTTGTTCATTCGTTTCATTTTCTCTATGTAAGGCTTGCTTCTTTGCCGTTTTAGAAACACGACCTAATTGAGTTTTTCTTTTTGGGGGCATGATTTCTCTGAAGAAAGATTGGAACATAATAGCTTATATATTGTTTTAGTGTACAACTGCTTTTAAGTATTTCCCTTTGTTAAAACTTTCTTCTTAAATACCATACTGAAGGTTCCCCCCCCCTTTTAGCATCAATAAACTTATAAGTAACTTAGATAAATAAGTAACTTATAAGTAAATTATTAAATTAGTTTAAATTTTGCTACCCCATGACTATTTGTTTAATTCGGACACATCAATTGTGTTTAGACATTTGTAAAACAGGTGAAGTGTTAATTTAAGTTTTGGATATATAATTTGTTTAGTGATATTTTGTATTGATTATAAGATCCAAAAAAAAATATTCAGAAGAGATTTATTTAATTTAACCTTCACAAGATCAATAAATATATGTATTTAATTCATCCTTCTTAACATCAATGAACAGATGAATTTAATTTATTCTATTAGCACCACTAAATGGCTGAAAGGTATTAGATAAGCTAATATATAAACTTGTTTACTACTTCAAGTTTGGTTAGGTAGGGTTAGTTATAGTAAAATCTTAAAAAACACATTCTAAAGAGATTAATTTCATTTGTTCTTCTTAAGAATGTCAAGTTCTAATGATTTTTATGACTCACAAGGCTTCAACTCAATAAGTAAAAACACCATCAGAAGAATCAATATTTTAATTGAACAAAGAAATCCTTCAAGGCAAAATAATAACAACACTGTGCGTGCTCTCCGCTACAAAATCGTCCCTCTAGCATATCTCTCTATTGACGTCATCCCACACCAAACTACGTCACACCAAGCATGTGTCAAAATAGTGCGCACTGTGCAACAGTCAAACATTGACATTCCCAAAGCGGGAAAACCCCATCTAATATATAAAGATGAAAGTTTGTTTGTTTGTTTCTTTTGTTTGTTTTGTTACTCATAGAATGCCACACCGTTGGACCTAGGTGCTGAAATTTTGCATGGGACCCTCATTTGACCCGGGACAGGTCATAGGCTATGTAGTTTTTTTCTTATATAAAAAACTGACTCATCACTAATTGAATTCTCCAACTTCGCGTGTAGGTAGAAGCATGAAACTTTGGGAAGTTGTTGAGTAGCCTCTCACGACGATCATTTGCGTAAAAAAGTTGCAATTCAGTCATGGGGGCCGGGGGCACAAAGACGTTTTTTTCATTATATGGGCTATATGAAAATTGATATTTAAATATTTTTTTTGCTCGTTACCACCACGGAAGTGTACTTAACAACCACCCAGAGTTTTATGCTTCTAACTACACGGAATTAGTGATCTTTAGGTTCACTTGTGTTAAGTTTAATGACTTTCTTAATAAGTTCGTTAGCTAAAGTTTAAATAGTTAATTTGTTTAGCTTATGTAAACATAAAATTATGTAAACATGAAATGACAACATAGGTCCTAGGCCTTTATATGCATGTCAAGATCATTGATTCTTATTTTTAATAAGTAAGTTTATAGTAATGAGCAAGTTTTATTATGTTGTTGAAAATATTCAAATAGTTATTTGTTAAGTATGTATGTGTATGCAACGATTTACTTTCTTCTTATTTTTTTGTATTTCTCTTGATTAACTTCATTTAGTGCCCTCCCCTTTTCTATACTAATAAAAGCCTAAGCCCCCTCTCACTAATGGTCCAACTTCCCATTTGACTAAAAGTCTGTAAAATTTACGAATCATACTAAAAACAATTAAGCACGACTCAACTCTGAACTAAAAGTAATTAGTAAAAATCGCCCTTTATCTAATTTCCAGAAACAAAAACAGGATTTTTTTTTACAAAATATAATGTCTTATCTCAAAACGGGAATCAAAAAAGAATTGTATCCCTTGGTGAAACAGCAACATATAAGATTTTGGAATCCATCGCTAAATGGACCGTTTTGTAGAAAGGGACAAAAGTGAACAAATTATAGTCAATTTTTAGTCAATTAAAGTTAATTTAAAGGCGGGCGCTTAAAATGAAGTCTTATAATGCAGTACTGCTCCAAAAATAAATTGTATACTTTTTGATAGTCTTTATTTATTAGTGTTTTAATATGGAAATGATATATAATGCTTTTTTTTATATTTGTCTCTATGTTATACGATTTAAATTTACGGCTTTTATGTAATAGGTATAATTTTAAAAAAGAATTCAAGTATGTTTTGGACCATGTTTCCCGATGGGACATCATAGTTTGTAAATTATATTTCAAACAACAGATTTAGTTTCTGCAAAATAAATAAATTATTTACGAAATAGGAAAAAAAGATGCTATGTTTGACTAAACATCTATTTTTAAAATGGCTTTTGTTATTCCGCAACAGCGTAATGACCATGGCATATTCAATTCGCCGCCCAACTTAATTAATTGCTTATAGGTTCACTTGTATTGAGTTTAATATGCTTATGTTTATAAGTCCGGTAGAAAGGTTTAAATTGTAAATTTATAGAGCGTATGTAATAAAAAAAACACAGCATTGGTCGTAGGCTTTTATATGCATGTAATATTCCTTGATGATTTACGTTAATAATTAAATTTAAGGGATTGAGCAAGTAAAATAAGCAAGAAAAATTAATATAGAACACGCATCAAATTTTAAGAAAAACAAACGTATAGTTCCTCTAAATTACGATTAAGCTTTTTTGACTTGGGCAATTTCTTTTATTTGTTTAAATTAAAATTTGAGTCATTAGAAACAACATAATAAAACTCTTAATTTAAAAATAAATACCATACATCGTGTGACAAATGTAATGAAATAGTGTTAACAGATCTATAATATCAAGAAAGTATTTGTATAAAAGGCCACTGTTTTGTACCGCAAGGCCAAAACAAATATGAATGTTATTATAATAAAATTACACTGCTCACTTTTAGATGCGTACACGAAAAGGTGCGCACCGTAATTTGACAATAAAAGATTTTTGAAAGCGCACAGCTAAAAATAAAGTATTGTAAAAAATAACGCACCAAAATGAACTCGTTTTGAATGCCCGCATGAAGCTGTTCAATATCGAAATGAGAATTTATTTTGTCTTTATTTGGCTCTACATTTTCTGATTATGGGCCCCCTTACCCTAGGGGTGGTCACCTGGGGTTGAAACATAGCCT
Source organism: Ampullaceana balthica (assembly GCA_944989445.1). Taxonomy (NCBI): domain Eukaryota; kingdom Metazoa; phylum Mollusca; class Gastropoda; family Lymnaeidae; genus Ampullaceana; species Ampullaceana balthica. The sequence continues at coordinate 942,802 of CALYLW010000224.1, forward strand.
ACGACCTGTCTAGGGTCGAATGAGAGCCCCATGCAAAATTTCAGCATCCTGGGTCCAACGGTGTAGATTTCCATTGGTAACAAACAAACACACAAACAAACAAACACACAAACTTTCATCTTTATATATTAGATAAATATACATATATATTTATGTTTGTGTGTATGTGTTTGTGCGCTCGCAAATACATGCGTGTGAGAGTATCCCACGTTTTTTTGCACTAAAATGATTATGTGCAATAACTTTTTATTAAGATTGGTATGGCCGTATCCACTAAAAGCGTCATCGACAATATCAATGTAACCAAGCATATTTAATCTGTCTGATAAGCGGCTGTGATTATCAATTTAATTTTGGTGTTATAAATACTGTAGATCGTTATAAAGGATATTTTCTCTGTTGGAAAAAAAAACATTTCTCAATTTTTATGTTTGAAACATGTGTGTGTGACATAATGTGAAACAGACTTTTTAATGTAGTGTATGAATTGGTTGAGAATGTGCTAACTTGTGATAAGACAAATTAAAAAAAAAGGCTTGTGTGATAAGTAGCATCAAATTAGTATCATTCATTTGAGTGCTTGTTTTACGACATTATACATGCATGATATCACGACTAGTTTGACAAAGACCCGGATGTCGCTTGTGGGAGGTTTAACCACATCTATCACTAAGTGTTGATTGGTGTTCACTTGTTTCAGTCAAGTGTTTTGACATGTAGAGTTAGATAGAAGGTGTGTCCGGTTAGCGTCATGTGGGTGTATGTGATAGAAGGTGTGTCCGGTTAGCGTCATGTGGGTGTATGTGATAGAAGGTGTGTCCGGTTAGCCTCATGTGGGTGTATGTTATAGAAGGTGTGTCCGGTTAGCGTCATGTGGGTGTATGTGATAGAAGGTGTGTCCGGTTAGCGTCATGTGGGTGTATATGATAGAAGGTGTGTCCGGTTAGTGTCATGTGGGTGTATGTGATAGAAGGTGTGTTCGGTTAGCCTCATGTGGGTGTATGTGATAGAAGGTGTGTCCTGTTAGCGTCATGATGGTGTATGTGATAGAAGGTGTGTTCGGTTAGCGTCATGTCGGTGTATGTGATAGAAGTATATCAGAGATGGAAATGTCCTAGTTAACAATAGAAGTATATCAGAGATGGAATTGTCATAGCTACCAATAGAAGTATATCAGAGATAATAATAATAATAATAATTGATAATTTATCTAGCGCTGTATCCCAGTAAGGAACCAGGCTCACAGCGCTTAACATGGAGATAATTACATACATATAATAATTAAATAACCATTCATACCATAATAAAAACATAAAGGACAGTACATTACACATAAGCTACGCTAATCATTAAAACAAATGTTGTTTCATTAATTTTGTAAATACATTTTGAAAAGATGCGTCTTAGTGCAGTCTTGAAGGACTTGGTAGTTGGAATACTACGGATGTGTAATGGTAGAGAATTCCATTGTTTGGCTGCACAAAAAGGGAATGACCTTTCGCCAAAACTTTTTGTTCGTGTCTTAGGAACACAGAGAATACGTGTGTCAGCAGAAGAGCGTAGCTGACGACTGGGTGAGTAGACCGACAGAAGTTCAATAAGATAGGAGAGGAGATGAGTCAGAAAAGAAGTTGTGACAGAGAACAGCCAGTTTGTAATCAATTCGAGCTTGTATAGGTAGCCAATGAAGTGAGTAAAGTAGCGGAGTAACATGGTCATGTTTTTTTGCCTTAAGAACTAGTCTGGCAGCTGAATTTTGAACTTTCTGTAGTTTTTCAATGCATTGAATTGTCATAGCTGTCAGAGATGGAAATGTCCTAGTTAAAAATAGAAGTATATCAGAGATGGAAATGTCCATTTAACAATAGAAGTATATGAGAGATGGAAATGTCCTATGTAACAATAGAAGTATATCAGAGATGGAATTGTCCTAGCTAACAATAGAAGTATATGAGAGATGGAAATGTCCTATGTAACAATAGAAGTATATCAGAGATGGAATCGTCCTAGCTAACAATAGTAGTATATCAGAGATAAAAATGTCCTAGTTAACAAAAGAAGTATATCAGAGATGGAAATGTCCTAGTTAACAATAGAAGTATATCAGAGATGGAAATGTCCTAGTTAACAATAGAAGTATATCAGAGATGGAAATGTCCTAGTTAACAATAGAAGTATATCAGAGATGAAAATGTCCTAGTTAAAAATAGAAGTATATCAGAGATGGAAATGTCCTAGCTGACAATAGAAGTATATCAGAGATGGAAATGTCCTAGTTAACAATAGAAGTATATCAGAGATGGAAATGTCCTAGTTAACAATAGAAGTATATCAGAGATGGAAATGTCCTAGCTGACTTTAGAAGTATATCAGAGATGGAAATGTCCTAGTTAACAATAGAAGTATATCAGAGATGGAAATGTCCTAGTTAACAATAGAAGTATATCAGAGATGGAAATGTCCTAGTTAACAATAGAAGTATATCAGAGACGGAAATGTCCTAGTTAACAATAGAAGTATATCAGAGATGAAAATGTCCTAGTTAACAATAGAAGTATATCAGAGATGGAAATGTCCTAGCTGACAATAGAAGTATATCAGAGATGGAAATGTACTAGTTAACAATAGAAGTATATCAGAGATGGAAATGTCCTAGTTAACAATAGAAGTATATCAGAGATGGAAATGTCCTAGTTAACAATAGAAGTATATCAGAGATGGAAATGTCCTAGTTAACAATAGAAGTATATCAGAGATGAAAATGTCCTAGTTAACAATAGAATTATATCAGAGATGGAAATGTCCTAGCTGACAATAGAAGTATATCAGAGATGGAAGTGTCATAGCTAACAATAGAAGTATATCAGAGATGGAAATGTCCTAGTTAACAATAGAAGTATATCAGAGATGGAAATGTCCTAGCTGACAATAGAAGTATATCAGAGATGGAAGTGTCATAGCTAACAAAAGAAGTATATCAGAGATGGAAATGTCCTAGTTAACAAAAGAAGTATATCAGAGATGGAAATGTCCTAGTTAACAATAGAAGTATATCAGAGATGGAAATGTCCTAGCTGACAATAGAAGTATATCAGAGATGGAAATGTCCTAGCTGACAATAGAAGTATATCAGAGATGGAAATGTCCTAGCTGACAATAGAAGTATATCAGAGATGGAAATGTCCTAGCTGACAATAGAAGTATATCAGAGATGGAAATGTCCTAGTTAACAATAGAAGTATATCAGAGATGGAAATGTCCTAGTTAACAATAGAAGTATATCAGAGATGGAAATGTCCTAGTTAACAATAGAAGTATATCAGAGATGGAAATGTCCTAGTTAACAATAGAAGTATATCAGAGATGGAAATGTCCTAGTTAACAATAGAAGTATATCAGAGATGGAAATGTCCTAGTTAACAATAGAAGTATATCAGAGATGGAAATGTCCTAGTTAACAATAGAAGTATATCAGAGATGGAAATGTCCTAGTTAACAATAGAAGTATATCAGCGATGGAAATGTCCTAGTTAACAATAGAAGTATATCAGAGATGGAAATGTCCTAGCTGACAATAGAAGTATATCAGAGATGGAAGTGTCATAGCTAACAATAGAAGTATATCAGAGATGGAAATGTCCTAGTTAACAATAGAAGTATATCAGAGATGGAAATGTCCTAGCTGACAATAGAATTATATCAGAGATGGAAGTGTCATAGCTAACAAAAGAAGTATATCAGAGATGGAAATGTCCTAGTTAACAAAAGAAGTATATCAGAGATTGAAATGTCCTAGTTAACAATAGAAGTATATCAGAGATGGAAATGTCCTAGTTAACAATAGAAGTATATCAGAGATGGAAATGTCCTAGCTGACAATAGAAGTATATCAGAGATGGAAATGTCCTAGCTGACAATAGAAGTATATCAGAGATGGAAATGTCCTAGCTGACAATAGAAGTATATCAGAGATGGAAATGTCCTAGCTGACAATAGAAGTATATCAGAGATGGAAATGTCCTAGTTAACAATAGAAGTATATCAGAGATGGAAATGTCCTAGTTAACAATAGAAGTATATCAGAGATGGAAATGTCCTAGTTAACAATAGAAGTATATCAGAGATGGAAATGTCCTAGTTAACAATAGAAGTATATCAGAGATGGAAATGTCCTAGTTAACAATAGAAGTATATCAGAGATGGAAATGTCCTAGTTAACAATAGAAGTATATCAGAGATGGAAATGTCCTAGTTAACAATAGAAGTATATCAGAGATGGAAATGTCCTAGTTAACAATAGAAGTATATCAGAGATGGAAATGTCCTAGCTGACAATAGAAGTATATCAGAGATGGAAGTGTCATAGCAAACAATAGAAGTATATCAGAGATGGAAATGTCCTAGTTAACAATAGAAGTATATCAGAGATGGAAATGTCCTAGCTGACAATAGAAGTATATCAGAGATGGAAGTGTCATAGCTAACAAAAGAAGTATATCAGAGATGGAAATGTCCTAGTTAACAAAAGAAGTATATCAGAGATGGAAATGTCCTAGTTAACAATAGAAGTATATCAGAGATGGAAATGTCCTAGTTAACAATAGAAGTATATCAGAGATGGAAATGTCCTAGCTGACAATAGAAGTATATCAGAGATGGAAATGTCCTAGCTGACAATAGAAGTATATCAGAGATGGAAATGTCCTAGCTGACAATAGAAGTATATCAGAGATGGAAATGTCCTAGCTGACAATAGAAGTATATCAGAGATGGAAATGTCCTAGTTAACAATAGAAGTATATCAGAGATGGAAATGTCCTAGTTAACAATAGAAGTATATCAGAGATGGAAATGTCCTAGTTAACAATAGAAGTATATCAGAGATGGAAATGTCCTAGTTAACAATAGAAGTATATCAGAGATGGAAATGTCCTAGTTAACAATAGAAGTATATCAGAGATGGAAATGTCCTAGTTAACAATAGAAGTATATCAGAGATGGAAATGTCCTAGTTAACAATAGAAGTATATCAGAGATGGAAATGTCCTAGTTAACAATAGAAGTATATCAGAGATGGAAATGTCCTAGTTAACAATAGAAGTATATCAGAGATGGAAATGTCCTAGTTAACAATAGAAGTATATCAGAGATGGAAATGTCCTAGTTAACAATAGAAGTATATCAGAGATGGAAATGTCCTAGTTAACAATAGAAGTATATCAGAGATGGAAATGTCCTAGTTAACAATAGAAGTATATCAGAGATGGAAATGTCCTAGTTAACAATAGAAGTATATCAGAGATGGAAATGTCCTAGTTAACAATAGAAGTATATCAGAGATGGAAATGTCCTAGTTAACAATAGAAGTATATCAGAGATGGAAATGTCCTAGTTAACAATAGAAGTATATCAGAGATGGAAATGTCCTAGTTAACAATAGAAGTATATCAGAGATGGAAATGTCCTAGTTAACAATAGAAGTATATCAGAGATGGAAATGTCCTAGTTAACAATAGAAGTATATCAGAGATGGAAGTGTTATAGCTAACAATAGAAGTATATCAGAGTATATCTGCATGAGTGTGTGAGTGTGTGAGGGTGTAAGGGTGTGAGTGTGTAAGGGTGTGAGTGTGTAAGGGTGTGAGTGTGTAAGGGTGTGAGTGTGTAAGGGTGTGAGTGTGTAAGGGTGTGAGTGTGTAAGGGTGTGAGTGTGTAAGGGTGTGAGTGTGTAAGGGTGTGAGTGTGTAAGGGTATGAGTGTGTAACGGTGTGAGTGTATGAGTGTTTTATCAATGTCAACGCCCTGGTTGTTGGAATATTTGTTTTTAAATCCCTTATATTAACTTCACCGCCGGTCATCTCTCTCTGTCTTGGGCGGGCGGAAAAAGAAAAGTAAAAAATGACCCACTTCCCATGATCCGATCGAACTGAAATTTGGCACACGGACCCGTCTGACCTAACAATGCATCGTATCAATATTTCAGATCGATCGAACGTACCGTAATTAAATTAATGCATTTTTAGTTTATCCTTATATGAGGTATGTAATTTAAATTCACGGTTTGTTATTGTTTTTTTGCCACGTGAAAGTTTGAGCTGACGCATTGAGGCGACCCAACGAAGCGACGGGCGCTTTTGTTTACATTTTAGGTGTCACTCTGAGCTCGGTCAAGCGAATCGGTGACCAGACTTTTCCCCTCTCCCCCCACCCCCCACCCCCCACCCCCCACTAGGGTTATGATGCAAAGTTGAGTTAAGACAGATTCAGTCTGTAAATGTTTGAAAATAATCAATACTTTTAGTTATGTCTCATATATAAGGGATTTATAGTCAAAAACTTTGTTTTTACGGGTTTGTTTTATTCTGCTAAATTTGTATCATTATACTTTCTAGATCTTTTCGAGCTTATGCATCGTATGTTGGCGAAAAATCATGTTTTATTAACTTGACAGTTATTTATCGTATGATGGCGAAAAATCATGTTTTATTAAAGTGACAGTTATTCATTGTATGATGGCGAAAAATCATGTTTTATTAACGTGACAGTTATTCATTGTATGATGGCGAAAAATCATGTTCTATTAACGTGACAGTTATTCATTGTATGATGGCGAAGAATCATGTTTTACTAACGTGACAATTATTCATCGTATGATGGCGAAGAATTATGTTTTATTAACGTAACAGTTATTCATTGTATGATGGTGAAGAATTATGTTTTATTAACGTAACAGTTATTCATTGTATGATGGTGAAGATTAACGTGATAGTGTTCACTTCTAGTCCCCCATGTTTTATTAACGTGATAGTGTTCACATCTAGTCCCCCATGTTTTATTAACGTGACATTGTTCACATCTAGTCCCCCATGATTTATTAACGTGACAGTGTTCACATCTAGTCCCCCCCCCATTCTCAAACACACAATCAATAAAATGTGACAAGTCCTATTAAGAACGGGCGAGACACCAGCCGCATGGTGTAACACTGGGATTAGTGTGCTAGGCGCAATGTGCTGCTGAGAGCAAACATATTAGGATAACATTAATTGGAAAAAAATAATGGAATAAAATGTTGGAAATATTTTTAAAAAAATTTATTCACTTGAAGTTTTTCTTTCTTGAAATAATAAACTAGTGTAACTTTGAACCAACACACTTATCTCGTTGTTTAAGTTATTAAAAAATGTTATTTTAATGTATTGGTAACGACTTTTCAATTCCTTCCCTCCATATTACACACGCCCCTCTACAAGGTCAAATAAGAGTAGCAGTATATTTTTATTGAACTGTAATAATTATCATCTTATCATTTTTTAGCAAAAATAAAACCATACGTTATTTGAACATATAATGAAATTATCAACCAATCTGAACATCAAGTCAGATTATCTTATCTTATCTGTTTCAGACGCTCCTTCTATACAGAAGATTATTGCATCCTACGCTTATCTATGGTTTGTGTTTAGTCCTGCATTCTTATTAGAGTTTTAAATGTTGATAAAGTGTTGGATTTCCTGGTTTCTTCAGGCAACCAATTCCACGCCCGAATTCCGGACGTAAAGAACTAAATTGTGTATGTGTTTGTTCTTGCATACGGAATAAGAAAGGTGTTTTTATCCTTATGTCTATCTGAGGGTGGTATTAAGTTATCTTTGTGTTGTATTTCTAGATTAGAGTTAATTGCTTTATGTATGATTACTACTTTACTCTTGGTTCTTCTATCCTCTAGTGTTTCAAGGTTTAATGATTTAACTAATGGTGTTATTCTTGTCAGTTTTGAATATTCTCCAGTAATGAATCTGGCAGCTCTTTTTTGGATTTGTTCTAGTTTATCAATGTTTTCTTTGGTGGATGGGTCCCATACAGAAGATGCATATTCTAGTACAAGTCTCACCAAAGTGAGATAGCATTTTAGTTTTATATCTTTATTACATTTGTAAAGGTTTCTTTTTATAAAGCCTAAGGATTTGTTTGATTTTTTAATAACGTCATTGACATGGGGATTCCATGATAATTTCTCATTTATTATGACTCCTAATTATTTGTATCTTTAGTTTGGGTTAGTTCCTTTCCATAAATGAAATATTTTGAATTTATTTGTTTCTTTTTCTTTGTTACTCTTAACAGTTGACACTTTTCTGGGTGGAAACTCATACTCCAGTTAGTTACCCTTTTTAACAATTCATCTAGGTCTTTTTTGTAAAATTTTGCTATCTTGTTCTGATTTAATTATTCTATAGATTATACAATCATCAGCAAATAAGCTAACTTTCGTTCCTAACAGATTGGTCTTACATTACCAATGTGAAAATTAATGCTTATTTATGTAACGTCACACAGTGTCAACTACAGTTTTCCAACCGCAAAAGCTCACAATTCGCTAGTGACCACTACACCACAAAACCATTCATCGCTGGTGCACGGCATGCAGCCGCTCAGACAATATCGATTTGGAAATATTCAATCAGCGTAGAAGATTTCAAAAATATTGAACACAGGCTTTAACAAATATTTCAATGGGATGAAAGATTCATCAGTGCTGAAGTTGCTAGTTATAAATCAATAGTAATTTAATTTTTAACCTCAAGCGGAATAGAAATATAATTACGAAGGTAGTGATGAATGGTGAGGCTATTCAAAGACCTCTAGAACCAACAAAAAGGAGAGATGATGTTCAAATACTCTTTGTACTATTAATGAATGGAACTGAAATAAATAAGCAGATTATATTTACTTAATATCAAATTTCAAAATTAGCTATTCACACAAACACACACACATACCCACACACACACACACAGAGAGAGAGAGAGAGAGAGAGAGAGAGAGAGAGAGAGAGATAGAGAGAGAGAGAGAGAGAGAGAGAAAGAGAGAGAGAGAATATATATATAATAAAATCAATAAAAGTTGTTTTTTTTTAAATTGTTTAAATTTAAAATCTAACTTTATTTTTTTAAGTTATATTTTTTCTTCGGATTCAAAAAGTTCTTCAGATTCTATTATAACATCACCCTTATAACTGACTGTGAAACGCTATAAATACTCCAGAGGCTTTCGTTGCGTATTAATGTCTATTGTTTTACCGCAGTTGAAATATTGTTTGTAAAAATTTGCAATGTCAAAGGGGTGAGACATTAAAATACAGTCAAACCTCTCATATCGAGATTTTCGCATAACGAGCAATTTTTTTTGTGTGAAAAAGTTGCTCCCAGGACGAGCGAAGATTCGCATAACGAGTGATGCAGAAAGAGAAAATACCTTTTTCCTGGAAATTCATTAGTGAGCCGGCACTTCCGCACTGATGTATTATTCTGTCTTAAGCACTCGGTCTGTTAGCGTATTGTTTTCGTGTGGTATCAACGGTTTTTACAAATTTTGTATTCAGACAGCAGTCGTAATTTTTTTATGTGAAAAGTGTAAAAACCTGTGCTAAAATGTCTTCGAAAAAAAAACACTAGAAGACAAGTATAAGAGAGAGAAAAAGAAATAGCTGTTGAAATGAAACTAAAAAACAATTTTAAAAAATGAACAAGGTTGCGAATCTAGCGCGCAACTACAATCGGCCAACATCAACGACCTGCACTATTCTCAAGAAAAATGTCTACGAAATGGTTACGACACATTTTCGCTAATATCAAGTAACATTAATGGATTGCAATATCACTCATGTGCAAATTTCAGATTCGAGGGATACAGACTACTCAATATCTAGTGAATACTTAGTTATTTCAGAGTACCAAAAATTATAGGCTAATCATAGTCTGCTAAATCAGTCTACACTACCCAATCGCTGTCAGCTAAATCACTTGTAGATTACTTAATAAAAGACTGCTAAATCGCTCAAGACCAGGGGTCGGGAAACCATGGCTCGCGAGCCAGATATGACTTTTTTGATGGCTCCATTTGCTCTCAGAGCAATGTTCGTTGATTTAAAAAAAAATGTTTATTCAGACTCATTTTAACTACATATTAATTGCATATAAAAACAGCATAACAATTATATTAAAAAGAATTCAGAGATATAATTAATAGTACTTTTAGTGTTTACACAATGCGCACACATTCACATGAATTTTTAGTTTTAAACATAATTTGTGGCTCTCACACAGTTAATTTTCTAAATATGTGGTGTTTATGGCTCTCTCAGACAAAATGTTTCCCGAACCCTGCTCTAGACTATTCAATCGTAGACTGTTACATCACTCTAGACAACGCCACATCTATAGATATGTCAATTATCATGCCATACACAATCATAAAATGTCCAACCATTTTGTCCTTATGAGCACTCTATTCTTATGACTACTCGATTCTATAAATAATCAATCAAAAATAACAATATATAATTGACCACTCAAACTGCAATATTTCATATAATTACTTGTTTCCAAATACCTCAATAAAAACATGTTTGTTTCTGATGCTTATTTTTAAACTGTTACATTTCGTATTCAAGGAGACGTGGAAAAAAAAACGGAGTTAAAAGTTAAGTTTCATTAAACCACATTTTAAATTCTGACCAATTGAAGTACTTTCTATTGTCAGCACACGGCAAAACAAACACGTGACATAATGGAACGCACAGAAATCCAGTTCTCAGAAGAGACGAAGGGGTCAAAGCTAAAAATAGTTCCAAGTACGTGTACTCCCATTCACAAGAAATACTTCCATCACAATACCATTGTAATGACGTCTGACACACTATCAGGTCGAGGCGAGCATTCCTCCACATGTACACCCACCGAGCACTCGGCAGAGGGCACGGTCTGTGCTGATTTGGAGGAATCCAGAAGAGGAGGGGAGGGGAGTGTGTGGCAGGAGGGAACGCTTTCGGATAATTACCCCTCTTTTTTGTCCCCCTTGACCTCAGGAGTAGTGCGATCATTGATTGCTCCCCTTTCCTCTCTTGGCGCCTGTTTCGATAACCATAACTCTCATTGAAATTAGGTATTCACTCAACCCCATCATAATACTCATATACACCGACATTACGTGTACACAAACATATACAAAAAATCACAAAAGTCAATGACACCTTGTTACAAAGACACCACCGGTTACCTTTCTCAAGTGTGGCCATTTCAGAATTATATTTAAAAAGTCCCCTGATAGGTTTAAACAGTTCATATTTCGACCTAGTTTATTTCCCCTTACAGACATTAGACGACATTCACGTAATTAACAGTCTCCATCACATTAAAGAAAATTCCATGAAATCAATTTTTTTTTCCTACTTAACTGAACTTGGCCGACATGCACTTGATGTCCGGACTCGAGTTTTAATAATACTCTAATATGTGGTCCAGTTAGGACTGGCCTTTAAATTTGGGCTATTTAATTTAGACACCCCTTTCCATAGTTAAGTCTTACAACTATCTTTCTAAAACTAAATTAATTCTCTCTCTCTCTCTCTCTCTCTCACACACACACAAACTCACTATTCACTCACTCTCTCTCTCTCTCTCTCTCTCTCTCTCTCTCTCTCTCTCTCTATCTATCTATCTATCTCTATCTATCTCTCTCGCTCTCTCATTCACTCCATCTCTCGTTCAGTTCATTCTTTCTATCTCTGTCGCACTCAGAGAAACATAGCAACACTGTCGCACTCCTAGTCACGTTCCCACCTTTCTTTCAGTCTTAGCCCTGTTCGCCTGTTCATCGGTTCCCCATTTTCCCGTCTTCCATTTAACATCCCTTCCAAACTTTCGTCTCTAGATATTTTATCCCTTCCTTACACTCCCTCACGATCTCGCTATATGACGTCACGTCTCTTTCATCTCTCGTCCCACTGTTGGCAAGAATCCCAAAATAAGTGCAGCATAAACAAAGCATCTTGGATAGACTCTCGTCAGATTGACTGGACGCGGGATCTAACTCACCCTTCGGGGCAGTTAGTGACGTCAGAGCACTGGCAAGTGGACGTCGTCTGTATAAAATAATGTCTGCCTGACACACCCCAAGTTCACTGGCCACATATTGATTGGGAAACAGAAGATAATCGATACTCGCTTTTGGTGGGCTGGTCATCGGAGGAGCTAAAATGATTCTGCTGCGTGTTTGTGAAATATGGGTAAAAATGTCGATGCCATATGAGTATCTTATATGCCAGGTCTACCTCTATGACTATTTAAAAGTGAATCTAGATAATAATAACTACAATCATATTTAAAATCTATTGGTAACAAAAGATGAGGAAATAACATAGCATACTTTATTTGTCTATACTATACAGTTATCTTTTAATTTACAAATAAACTTTAATTCAAATTGTACAAAATTAATTTTTATAAGGTAAAATTTTTTAAATGCTTTTTTAATGAAGCCAGTGACATTTAATTGGTAAATATAAATGTTTTCAGGTAAATAATTCAAGTCTTAGAAATTTTATTTACATTTAGCACTGTATTGCTTAATATACACTCCAACTTAAATGCATTTTTAAAACTGAGAATCACTTGAATTTTTTTTAAAAGCATTTTGTCTCATGTTGAATTCTTAACTCTATTTCTTCATACAAAAATGGCTTTGTTATTTTAGATACTTAAAATTGATTTAATTTTTATTATTTATTAAAAGAGAAGGACAGTAACTGTTTCCTCTGATCGGTGTCGATAGACATATAAGCGGTTACCGTTACTGCGATTTGTGTTCGTTTTAGTAAGGACCTTCAAATTTCTGTTTTACACGTGTTAGTTGCAAGATTATAACATAAGGTCACATCAAAAGGTCACATCAAAAGGTCACATTAAAGGTCACATATCTGGTAACCTTGGTCAATGGTGCGAGGAAGTGCTAAAGTTTAAAAAAAAATTCAATGCATTATTAAGGTATAAAGATTTTCATGGAAAGAAAATAATGTACCGGGTAGATCAAACAGGTGAATTTTATTCTTTAAATTTCATTTCTGTGCCAAGTCCTGGGAAAAACCTCCACCAACAAAGATCACAAGACTTTTCAACAAAAATCTTAACAAAAATGTCTTCTGTATTCAACATTCATTGGCGTAAAAGAATGTCTTGCATGACACATCTTTTACAGAGAGAGAGAGAGAGAGAGAGAGAGAGAGAGAGAGAGAGAGAGAGAGAGAAAAGAAGATAGAGATAGAGACAGCTGCAGATATACGGATGATATAGATAAATAGAGATATAAAAGAGAGAGAGAGAGAGAGAGAGAGAGAGAGAGAGAGAGAGAGAGAGAGAGAGAGAGAGAGGATGCAAAATAAATGGTTAACCGGTTATAGAGATAGGAAGAGGGAGATGCTAGATATATATATATATATATATATACGCGCGTGATATCTACATAAGATTAAGCCCGAAACGCGGTTACTTTTAAAAAATTTATTTTACAGTAATGCCTTGAGCATTGGGTTGATATTATTTACTAAAAAATGAATAAGTCCAGAGCTATGACGTCATATTCCCACAATAGCAATGTACACGTCATTGAAGATTCCCGCATGGTAATAATTCTGGGATAATTCGAGGCTGAACTTAGAGTCCGATAGACGGACCTTTTTTGGGCCCTTAAAAATATAACAATGTATTAATATACGTTTATGTAACCCTTTGCATCATTCGATAGAAAAAAGTGGATGTGCACCAGCGATGACCACACCTCTAGGGGTGCTGGAGGCGGTGGTCATAGTGGTAAGGTGGGACAACTCGGAACATCGAGTTGATTTCATTGTATGATTATGTTTAGGAATAGGGGTTGACATACATGGGGTGTGGATAGGGAGTGGGGATTTGTGTTTAAACACATAGGGAGTGGGGATTTGTGTTTAAACACATAGGAGGTTTGGATTTGTGTTTAAATACATAGGTAGTGGGGATTTGTGTTTAAACACATAGGCAGTGGGGATTTTTGTTTAAATACATAGGTACTGGGGATTTGTGTTTAAACACATAGGTAGTTGGGATTTGTGTTTAAACACATAGGGAGTGGGGATTTGTGTTGAAATACATGGGGGGTATGGATTTTTTGCTTTAAATCATCGGGGGAGCCGCTCTGTAAAATGTTTAATAACCTCTTAGTAGGCATGTATGTTGAGGTTAATATCGGAAAGATGTGGGGCGGGGTGACTGAGTTTATTTAAATATTTATACTTTGGACCATATGCTAGGGGCGTGTACTGACGATGAATTCAAAATTCAAAGTTTGTACTCTGATGGCTGGACCCTAAAGGGTTAACCTGGGTTCATAGCCAGTAATGATTCAGGAATTCGTTCACAGTGCATATCAGGTGCATTTAGTTAGAAGTTAGTTAGGTGGAGTAGGTTCAACAGGTAACGATAAAACTGAAATGTTAGACTGGTGATGATAAATCGTTCAGGTATAGACAAGCACAAATTTCACTTTAAAAAACAAGTTTGTCCCTCTGACCCAGATGTACAACCGGAAGCATGATTTACGTTAGGATCTAACGCAAGATACACGAAACGCTGTAAATTAACTTTGATTGCTTAATATTTACTCGGTAAACACCGTTTGAGGTGACTCATAAAACCAGTGGTTCTCAACTTAAAATATGTTATTTTACCGTTAAAATGTTAAATTATTCATGGGCCGATTCACGTATGTAAATATTGGCGAGCATTACAAAACACGCCATGTTTAATATTCATCAATATTTCAGTAAGATCGTAGAAATTCCTGATCACATCATACCAAACAGCCTGCGGGATGTTTTAATACAGCAGATGGCTTTATGACGTCACGGCAGGACCTGCTTATCAACATACCCAATAGTTGGCATTAGCATTTGGCCATCCCTGGCTACTGATGTCACGTGTCTAGACTTCATGGGAATAGGTGGGTCGAAGATTCTCACACATTAAACGGGGTTGACCTCTGAGGCTTAAATACCTGCCAACACGCTATTTACCGTGTTAAATTAGTAGGTGGTTCTCAAAATTCTAACCTCTAGACTTTCTTTGTGCTCTTATAACTGAATGTAATAGTCATTAATAGGAAGTCAACATAGATAATAAAAAAATCTTTTAAAAGCCACTTCTAAAACGTAGACCTAACAATAAAGGTGTGCAAATCCTGGACTTCATTTGAAAGATAATTGTAGGTTCCATGTATTTAGCAAAATTTATGTATCACATGTGAGATCAGAGTTTCTTAACCTACTTCTGCTGTAATAAAAAGAATACAAATTACATTTACAGTAATAGGTTCTTTTTCACTTCAATAAAGCTATTCAATACTACGGATGTATTTTTTTTAGATTTGGTACATGTAAAAATTCTCATGTAACCGCTTTGACATATATCAATAGGTGCAGGGCAGGGCTGGATTAACCTATAGGCAAACAAGGCACGTGCCTTGGGCACCAAGCGATTTAGGGGCACCACAAGTCCTCAAGAAAAAATTGTATATTGTCCAAAATCGACATGACGTTAGCAAATCGCAAAAGTAATTTTAAATCGTACAGGGGCGGATTAAATGGAAGTCTGATTGGGCTAAAGCCAAGGGCCCTCAATGATTTAAGACTAAATTAAGGGAACCCAAACATATTAATTTGTATAATAAAGTGGCTGGACAGGGCCCCATGTGGAATTGCAGCCCCGTGCAATCTTAATCCACCCCTGAAATCGCCTTTAAAGGGACAAATGAAAATTTGGATCTTTACAAAATTGAATTTTCTAGGGTTGCTGGAGTTGGTCAGTCAGTTTGATCCATTTTTAGCACCACACATTGCGAAATAAGGAAATTCTGGAAAAGGTAATCCTTCTTATGTATCCCAAACTATATGTGAAGAACTGATTAAAATTATGTCCCCAAAAGTCATTCAAGTAATTATAGATGACGTAAAGGCGTCCGGCTATTTCAGCTTGTCAATACCCGATATTTCACATATAGATCAGTAAAGCGTTATTCTTCAATATGTGGTAGATGGAGAGCCCATTGAGCGCTTTTTGACTTTCTAGGAGCTGCAAAGTAACACCGGTGAAGGTATGGCTAAGCAAGTTTGCAGTACTTACGTGAAGTTTGCATTATTGATTTTGCGAAATGCAGAGGTCAGTCCCGGATAACGCAGCTAATTTGTCTTGGTATTACAAGGGCATGCAGAACACAATTCTAGAGGAAAATTAGTTTTCTATCTACATACCATGTGCTACCAATTCACTAAATCTGGTAGGCAGAAGTGCCGTTGACTCTTGTTTAGAGGCAGTAAACTTCTTCCATACAATGCAACTGATTGATACTTTTTTCTCAGCTTCAACCAACAGATGGACGATTCTGAAAGGATGCTTTATGGATTGAACGCTGGTAAACACTATTTCCAATACCAGATGGGAAGCACATGTTGTTGGATCTAAAGCTATTCTAAAGTGTCATCCACAGATTTTAGAAGCGTTAGAGTGTTTACAATAAGACCTGTCAAAGAGGGGGGACACCAGAAGAGAAGCAGACAAAAATTGCAAAGAAGCTACAAGAATTAGAATTTGCTCTTACGCTTGTCTTTTGGGAAGAAGTGTTAAATTTTCGCAGATACAGTCAAGCTCTACAAAATGAGCACGTGAATTTGAAAACGTGTGCTGATTTGTATTCTTCACTAGCAGATCACTTGCATGAAAGACAGTGGTCATTGATGGTGATGCCCCTGAGGTATCTCTGAAAACCAGAGACAAATTTCGTATATTTGCTATTTACGCCATTGTTGAAAAACTTGAGACAGAGATGGGTAGATGAGGATAGGTATATAATGATATAGCAGGTAGATTTACTTGTCTGGTCGATGTACCACAAACATCTCAGTGTTATATAGGACTAATAAATGAAAATTTATATACAGAACTACAAAAGTTACACCCATATATTCGCCATAAGTTTCGTGCATCAAAATTTGAAAAATAACACGTTGAGTCATGCAGAATTATACAAAGCAATAGAGACAACATCCAGTTTGCTTTTCCAATGTAGAAATGGACTTGTGCATATTTTTAACAATAATGTTTACGAACGTTTTAACTGAGCACTCTTTTTCTCAGTTAAAACGTACAAAAATCCATGTAGATCGATAATTAAATAAGAAAAGCTTGACCCCCTATCTTTGCTGATGATTGAGACAGACATTTTGCGCAAAATTAACTTTGATGGTGTACTTTGTCAGATGTAAATCTAGAATATAGAACTTTAAAATATAAAGGTTTGCCTTCTCTGACTTTTTCATCTATTTAAAAAGTTACAGTATTTTTGTATATTTTATTACAAAATTAATTAAATATTAATTTTAATGGAAATAACTAATGGTAGGTTTTATTTGAGTGATACTAGTACAAACATATGTGTTAACAGCGGCGTCACTAGGGTGGGTGTCATCCAGTTCGGTAGGTCATGGTGTCACCCCCTCACAACTGACCCCATAGACCTCCGAGTATGCCAATGCCAAATAACGAGGCATACAGAATTTTACCCTTTGGTGTCACACGGTGCGGTCCGCACCTACCGCAATCCCTTGTGACGCCCCTGTGAGTTAACAACTATTTTGTTTTTTAGTAGGTTTGCTTAATATTGAACATACCAGCGGTCAGTGGGGGATCGGGGCAGAAGGGGGCACCCATGTGGGTTTGTGCCTTGGGCACCAAGATGGCTTAATCCGGCCATGTTCCAGGGTACATCTTAAAATGTAAAATTGACTTAGAAACCACTCAGCAACTATCAATTGGGCACATAACATATTCTCCCGTGTGAAAGTGACTTAGAAACCACTCCGCATCTATCAATTGGGTACAGAACATATTCTCCCGTGTGAAAGTGACTTAGAAACCACTCAGCATCTATCAATTGGGTACAGAACATATTCTCCCGTGTGAAAGTGACTTAGAAACCACTCAGCATCTATCAATTGGGTACAGAACATATTCTCCCGTGTAAAAGTGACTTAGAAACCACTCAGCATCTATCAATTGGATACAGAACTTATTCTCCCGTGTAAAAGTGACTTAGAAACCACTCAGCATCTATCAATTGGATACAGAACTTATTCTCCCGTGTAAAAGTGACTTAGAAACCACTCAGCATCTATCAATTGGGTACTGAACATATTCTCCCGTGTAAAAGTGACTAAACTACCCACGTAGCACCTATCACTAGATACAGGACATGTCCTCACATGTAAAAGTGACTTATTGACCCATGCACTTATCATCTATTAATAGGTGCAGGACATATGCTCACATATAAAGTGATCAAAGAGCCAACTTGGATAAATTAACTCTTGTTGTTTCGTAGAAATAGTTTTGTTGTTGTTCTATGTTAACCCGCGACTTAATACGTTGACATCTTTCTTCACACAAACTGAAACGGTCTCTAATACACATTGCCAACAGTATGTGGTCTCTAATACACATTGCCAACAGTATGTGGGCCTATTGTATATATCTTGTTCAAACTTCATGCTCGGCACCACCGAATGTATTACTTTGTATACATGAACATTATTCTCGTCTTTTCGAATATAGATGTAGTTTATTATTTTCGTATAATACTCTTTTCAAATGTTATGTGTGGGAATTTATTTTTTTCTGTAAGTGTTCCTTGTAGTGCGATACAATACGTCTTTATACACCAAGCCATCAAAATGTACTTTAAATTGGACCCCTCCCCCCACCCCATTACCCGTACCATCACCTGTGTGCTGGGATGTAAGTTAAATACCCATCATGCATTGTGCAGGTGTAGGGCCTTACAGGTAGGGTTAACGTACGAGGGCGACCTTTGTGGTGAATGGGTCCTATGATTTTATCGTGGTTGGGTGGGTTGGGGTATGGAGAAGGAAATGTAGAATATCCTGTGACGCAAGTCAATTCTATTTTAACTACACGCCCGGAAATTCACGGCGAAGTAGACGGACTAGGCGGATGAGAGACGAGAGTAACATGTAATGTACACATTGTGTCGCCTCACTAGATAGGACCGCAGTGATTCCCGACATTTAAGTTAAGAAGATTTTAAGGCTGAGAGATTAAGTGCATGAAGCTGGCTATTGATTAAGTACATGAAGCTGGCTATTGATTAAGTACATGAAGCTGGCTATTGATTAAGTACATGAAGCTGGCTATTGATTAAGTACATGAAGCTGGCTATTGATTAAGTACATGAAGCTGGCTATTGATTAAGTACATGAAGCTGGCTATTGATTAAGTACATGAAGCTGTCTCTTGATTAAGTACATGAAGCTGTCTATTGATTAAGTACATGAAGCTGTCTATTGATTAAGTACATGAAGCTGGCTATTGATTAAGTACATGAAGCTGGCTATTGATTAAGTACATGAAGCTGGCTATTGATTAAGTGCATGAAGCTGGCTATTGATTAAGTGCATGAAGCTGTCTATTGATTAAGTACATGAAGCTGGCTATTGATTAAGTACATGAAGCTGACTATTGATTAAGTACATGAAGCTGTCTATTGATTAAGTACATGAAGCTGTCTATTGATTAAGTGCATGAAGCTGACTATTGATTAAGTACATGAAGCTGGCTATTGATTAAGTACATGAAGCTGGCTATTGATTAAGTGCATGAAGCTGGCTATTGATTAAGTACATGAAGCTGGCTATTGATTAAGTGCATGAAGCTGGCTATTGATTAAGTACATGAAGCTGGCTATTGATTAAGTACATGAAGCTGTCTCTTGATTAAGTACATGAAGCTGTCTATTGATTAAGTACATGAAGCTGTCTATTGATTAAGTACATGAAGCTGGCTATTGATTAAGTACATGAAGCTGGCTATTGATTAAGTACATGAAGCTGTCTATTGATTAAGTACATGAAGCTGTCTATTGATTAAGTGCATGAAGCTGACTATTGATTAAGTACATGAAGCTGGCTATTGATTAAGTGCATGAAGCTGGCTATTGATTAAGTACATGAAGCTGGCTATTGATTAAGTACATGAAGCTGACTATTGATTAATTGCATGAAGCTGTCTATTGATTAAGTGCATGAAGCTGACTATTGATTAAGTACATGAAGCTGGCTATTGATTAAGTGCATGAAGCTGACTATTGATTAAGTGCATGAAGCTGACTATTGATTAAGTACATGAAGCTGGCTATTGATTAAGTGCATGAAGCTGACTATTGATTAAGTGCATGAAGCTGGCTATTGATTAAGTGCATGAAGCGGGCTATTGATGTGCACGCAAGTTGACCTGCTACCTGACATGACATCTGCTGCTAATTGAGATCTTTCTTGTCCAGGCTGACCAGTCCAGGCTGACCAGTCCAGGCTGACCAGTCCAGGCTGACCAGTCCAGACGTTAACATATTTTATTCCTGCTATTAATGTAAATAATCTGTTTACGTTGCTGACTTTGAAATCATTTTCAACAAGTTACTCAATTAATTTGACATTTTAAACAAAAAGTATGTCAACATGAAGGGAGAGAGAGAGAGAGAGAGAGAGAGAGAGAGAGAGAGGGGGGAGGGAGGGCAACAGAGAGAGAGACAGAGAGAGAGAGAGAGAGGGAGGACAACAGAGAGAGAGAGAGGAGTTAAAGGGGAGAAGACGGGGAGCGCACTTGCAAATATAAAAATATATTTGTGGTTCTTACCTTGACCTTGGCTTCATTTCTTCTGTCCAGGCGCCTTTTCCTGTCAGTCACCTCCATGATGTTTGTATGTTTACCGTAAATCCCAAAGTTGTTGATACTTTCCAAACTGTTGCACTTAAGTAGCTTGGATTGACGCTGGAAGTCTCCAAGTGTCAATCACTTATATTCCAACCATAAGTAGTCGTCTCAAGTAAATCACACCTGCTGTAATGTAATTTCTAGAGATATGTAGATGTTTGATGAATGAACAACGCAGCGTGTCTGTAATGATGGATGTTAATAACTTTTTGTCTCTCGTTACTTGATGATAAGATTTCCTCTAAGCCTGCTCTTAAATCTGTAACAGTGAAAATTCCCCCAGACAGGTCCGTTGTCCTGGTTTACTCCGTGACGCGTCTACCTGGCGGAGACAACGAGGATGTACAACAATTCGGTGGTGACTTGCACTGCTGCACCTGTACTGTTGGATCCTGTTGGGGATAATATATCAGGGTACATTTATTAGAAAAACGAATGTGTACAAATTCAAACTGACAACATACGATGAGGCACACACATAGTCTGAAATTAACCGAAACTTCTGAAAATTTCATCTGAAATACATTTAACATACATGGTTTACATATACTCACGACCACATCAGCCGATATAAACATCGTCCCACTACGTCACAGAAACAAACCACATTGACACCTTTCTCTCGTGTAACCAGAGTACATCTTACGACCATATGGGCTGATACTATTCTTGATTGCCAAAGTACATCATACGACCATATGGGCTGATACTCTGCGTGATTGCACTCAGTGGATTGCATCTACAGTATGGGTCTCTGTAGGTATTAGTGGTAGTAGTATTACATTTCAAGTTATAACGCTACAGGTGGCTCAGTTGCTATTATTAAACTGGCAACAGACTAAAACTGAATGCGTTGAATTTTTAATTGAGCTTAACAGGTGACGTAGTTAAGTCATACTTCAAGCAGATAGATAGATATAATGAAATGATTTGAATAATTCGTCTATTTTATTTACGTGACACTATTTCTTCTTTCCTCCTCTACTCTCTCTCTCTCTCTCTCTCTCTCTCTCTCTCTCTCTCTCTCTCTCACTCTCTCTCTCTTTCTCTATCAAATTATGTGTGTGTGTGTGTGTCTTTGTCTCTCTCTTTCCTAAATTCACTCTTTTCTTTGAGTTTTTCTGTATTTCCCACATTTACCTCCCTCCCCCCCATCCCTGTGAAGAAAGGATATCAAATAATTTATGGATTTAGACTAATAAATTATGTATTTTATTTATTTTGAACTTATAGTTTTTACAATATTAAACAAATTATTCACAATTAATTGTATGTTTTGTTTCGTATAAGTGTCAGATTGTAATTGTATATTTAGATCTGATTAGCTGGCGCAAGTTGCAGTTGTTTAATAAACAACCCCCCTCCCCTCACCCCCTACGTCTAACGCTACCAAAGCTATTAACACCCCCCCCTCCCCAACATCTCATTTTGAATGTGGTACATGCTAAAGTTGAGGTTGGGTAGCAGTGCCAGGAATGAGGTGGCTGCCTCGTGCAGGCCTCACTTGCCAGGTAAGCATTTAACACACCCCGCACAACAGCCCCCCCCCCACACCACACACAACTTACTATATTCTGTGGATGTGAGGAATGTGTTTGTGTGTGTTTGTTTAGGGAGAGAGAGAGAGAGAGAGAAAATAAAGAAAGAGAAAGTAGAGAGAACAGTAGAGAGAGAAAAAGGAGAAAGGGAGAGAAAGAGAGAGTTTGAGAGAGTAGAGAATAAGAGAGAGAGAGAGACAGGGGCGTAACTAGAACTTTGGCCGCCCGGGGCGATCTTCAATCTGCCGCCCCTTTTAGGGACCGTTCATAAATGACGTCATGCACCTGGGGCGGGGAGGGGAGTCATACACTTGTGACGATGTGTGACAAGTGTTTGAGAAATGTGACGTCACGTCAAACCATGCAACTTTAAATAAAATTTCCACTTAAATATTAATTACTAACTCTTTATTTAATGACGTTTACGTAAAACGCGTGTTACGATGTTAGAGTGCAGCCTTGCACTAAAAACATACTTAAATGACAAAAATTTGATTTGAAACATGCTTATTTTTAAAATAGAAAATATGACTTTTAAGATGGGGGGGAGGGGTGTAAAAGCTTTATGACGTCATATTGAAGAAGGGGTCTAAGTTTTTATGACGACGTGTGACGAGGCCGGAGGTGGTGAAAAATCACACAAAATCGTATGACGTCATTTTTGGACGGCAAATTAGTCAAGTATGTGATTTTTTAAAAATTAATCAACATGAATAAATAATTGTAATTGAAACGAAGTAAAGGTGGGGAACATGTTTACCATTGCATGTCATATTAATGTAAGCAGTAATAAAAGAGGCCGCATTAGATGATGTACCTATAAATACACATTTTTAAAAATACACTATACATTTTTAAAGGCCACAAGAAAGTTACTGAAGTCGCAGCCCACCCCCTCCCCCCCAATGAGACAAAAGATATCCAAAATTTACACCCAAAAAACATAATTAATTACTACTCTATTATTTTATATTTATAAATAAAGGATTTTTTTTAAAACAAAGAAATTGTGTACATTATTATGTAATCATATTTATACATTTACTTTCCTAACTTTCATATAGAAATATCGTGTATTATGCTATCAAAATTTAAATTATTTGTAATGTGGATCTATGGACAATATTGCAAGATTTTGTTGTCTTAAATCGCTCATTGTGGAACGAAGATAATTTTTATCAACTTCACTTTGGAGAAGCTCCTTTCACAACTAGCGACACTGATAGCAATTGTAGAAAAATTTCATAGCAAAATTACTATGTTGGGTACAGAATTTTCCAATCTTACTGTTGTATAAATTTTAATAGATCAAGTGGGCCTAATCCCCTCTCCCCTCTTTTCTAACATAATGACTCTCCTTGTAGTGTAGGTACAGCCATAGAAACCTGGATCCTTTTTCTTTCAATATTCTAAATCTTATTTATTTTATCAATGTCAATAAAGTAATTTATTTGATGCTCAAATGCTTCATTCAGTGGTTTGCATGTATTATATGCGAATATTATCTTGCAAGGACTTGTAACTTATGAAAGCGTGCTTTTATTTTCGTTTATAATTCCATCTATGGATAAACACATTTCCCGTTGTACTTCTCGTTCTAAAGATAGAACCACGTCTTCTGAATTTTCCCCACTCATATTTTTTTCTCCTTCTAACTCAGCGTTCAATTGATATCTCCAACTTTTCACACATTGTTTGGCTTATATAATAGCGTTTTGTATTAGCAAGTCTCCTTGGTCCATGCAACGGGTTTGCATTAATTTTAAAAATGACGGGTTCCCATAAATTGAGATAACATAGAAATAGAATAGAAAAATATTGCATTGAATCGAGTAAAATTCCAGCATCTGATCTCGTTTTACTAGTTACTTCTTCAGATGTCATTTTTTTTCAAAACGCTTGAAATTTTAAAGTATGTCTTTTTCGAAATTATTTATGCCTATTATGGTGTTGATTAACGGATAAATTTGAATATTTTCATGTTCTTGCCATAAATCTTAAAAATTTTCCATAAAATAGACGAATTCAAATTATTTACACATTACTTTAATTGGATAGGCGTAACATTTTTAATGAATAACCGTATTTTAATGAAAAACACAAATTATTTGTGCTACTTTAATGCAATAAAACAGAACAATTTTAATTTTTAATAACGTACCTTACAATAGTTTACAGAAAACTCAAACAGTAATAAATTACTACTTGCAACTCAAACACAATATTTGAACCACGATTAATTGAAGGTACTTGTTCGCGCATCATTCTGCGCATGTCGACATTCCACGCAAAAACCCTTGTGGCGATATTAATAGCACATATTATTCGGCCCAGCGGTGATGTGTGTTTGGTGTAGTTTTCTTATAAAAGCGTCATCTGGTCGTATACCGCTAAATTTTCCAAATAAATCGATACATTTTTTGAGTGATTTTAAATTTTTGAACGGTTTAGCGTTAGTTATAACATCCACTATGTAATCAAACAAATGTTGTGGGAATCCGTTAATTAAGACTAGAAATTAAGAATATTTTGTTTCACCTTGGTTTTCCCCACTTCAAAAGAAAAAGGGTGGTTGGTGGAATTTGTTGCACTTTTCAAATGCCCAGAACTGCCGCCCCTAAATGTGTGCCGCCCGTGGCGGACCGCCCCCACCACCCCCCCTCTTGCTACGCCACTGGAGAGAGAGAGAGAGAGAGAGAGATGCAGTGTATGGTGTTGAACATAAAGGAGGAGGAGAAGTAAGAGGAGTAAGTGCAATGGGAAGGGTAGGACGGTGAAAGTGGTATAAAACAGTCAAACGTCAGGTGAGATAACGGCTAAGGTAAACACACAAAAATGACACATGAAGATTTAAAACTGGCCGTTAATCGGTGGATCTCAAAATACAGTCAATAGAATTTAATCATGTAAACAATTATCGTGTAGCTGCCCTCCCTCTCGCTATAGTTGATAAACTTCCAGCGATGTTAAAGAGGTATTCACATGTAACTAACGTATGTGTGTGAGAGAGAGAGAGAGAGAGAGAGAGAGAGAGAGAGAGAGAGAGAGAGAGAGAGAGAGAGAGAGAGAGGAGAGAGAGAGAGAGAGAGAGAGAGAGAGAGAGAGAGAGAGAGAGAGCAAAGAATGTCCATTCTACATCATTTTTTAAAAACGATTTTAATAACAAAACGATGTTTTGTTTTCGTTCACTTTTCTGTTAAAAACAATAGATTTTAGAAAAATAACAGTATAATCTTTCGAAGCAAACTCTCTACCGTCTGGACCTTTATAGGACACTTCAAAGGTCATTGGCTGACAAAGTTAGGTCAACTAGTAATCAAAGCGAGGGTAATTTAAATTTAAAAATGTGTTAATGTTTTGTTGTTTTTTTTTCGTTTTTTTTTGTTTTTTTTTAATTGACATAGCTATAAAAAAAATTCTGATACAAAATGTTTAAAGCTTTCTTTCTAATGCCCCACACACAATCCGGTGGAGTTTTATCATTTGCCCACAAAGCCGCAGAATGGAAAAGATGTCTTTCAAATGTAGAAATTGATGATAATTCATTACAAAAATCTTGGTATTACTGTGTTAAGTTGCACTGCATCTGATTCCATTGATTTAATTGCCAACCGCAGTTTGCTTTCCGTTTAAATGCTTAACATAAATGTGCTTTCATTAGTCGTCATTTTTTTTAGGTATGCAGTCTAAATAAATAATAAAATACGAGGGAAAATTATGTAAGTAGCAAAAAATATAAATTACTAGAAATTTACCCGCACTATTTAGCGGGAGTGTGCTGACCTTTTTTCCCAGTATTTGTTGCTGGTTATTACAATTTTTATTTGCCAAGTCATACTTCAGATTCATCTATTAGTTAAAATGTTGTGGGAAACAGAGATATTACATTTTAAGGGGGAAAAATATAATTAAATATATTTAAGAAAAAAAAGAGAGAGAAAAAAAACAACAGACACAATTATTTAATTTTACCATTTTACCGGGTGAGATGTTTTCACTTAATGCAGTGCCTTTTAATATTACCTTACTATTTAAAAGATATGACTTATTAAATAATGAATCTTGACGACCATAATAACTAAATTTACAATTTCATTCCCACTTGAACTAAATAAACATAACTGATCGGTTTTCCGAAAGAGCTCTACCACCCTCGTCACTCAAAAATTTCATATATAATTACGACACTGCATCGTATCACAATTGTAAGTAATACAATATTTGTAACCGCGTCTATGAGATAAAGAACATATGGCACTATCCCTTAAAAAGGCAAAGGCTACATAACTCATAGCGCCAATAAACAAAATTATAAATGTACTTTCTAAAATACTTTTAAAATCTTCGTATTAAAATGATATCAATAAAATGTGCACACCATATTTAGACAATAAAAGATTATAGAAAGCTTGCCGCATAAAATAAAGTCTTGTTATAAAGTAAATGTACTGGACCAAAATAACTCCTCCTTTTTACCTATTCATAGTTCTTTTAACAGGGAAATAATATTTTTAAAAATGTATGTCTCTAAATTTTATGTTTATATTAATGGTTTTTATGCAATGTGTATAATTTCATAAAGGAATCATTTTTTGTTCCCTATTTCTGATGAGGCATCAAATTTTGTAAATTATATTCAATACACACACACCAGATTTTGTTTCTTATTAATGTGGATATATATATATATATATATATGTATATATATATATATATATATATATAATATATATATATATATATATATATATGTATATATATATATATATATATATATATATATATATATATATTATATATATATATATATATATATATATATATATATATATATCCACATTAAAAAAATTATTCAACAGTCTGTTAATAAGAGCATCTGAAAAATGATTAAAAAAGAAACTTTAGAAATGGCCTATGTTATTCCGACTACAAAGGAATGAACATAACATCAGTGGCATAGCTAGGGTCATCTGCGCCCGGGGACATGACACAAATTTTGCGCCCCTTCTCGGAACTACAGATTCTGGGAGCTCACTGAGCCTCCCCCCAAAAAAATTTTTTATAAAATTTAACGGTTTATTTGGTTCATTTTCGAAACATCTCGTATTTTAATGAAAGTAGAATACAGACTAATACGTGATTGTAAACAATTTATCTGGAAAGAAATATACTCTACTAATTATACATGACTCATAGAGACATAGTCTACAACAAATTGATCCTCCTTGATTTGACTTTTGCAAACTTGTCAATCACGTTGTCAAAATTAATATTCTCATATGTTTCTCTTTCGACGCTTAGGAGTGCAAGATCACTAAGACGACATTGTCCCATTGAAGCATGTAAATTAGACAAAATAAGTTTGCTTAAGGACCACTCACAGCTCGAAAATGAAACAGATATTGTTATTAGTATTTGCCGTGTTAAAGATAACAGTAGGGCTAGGCTGGCCTTAGATTGAAACCCCCAGGTAAAACGACAACGAGGAAGACCCAAGCGAACATGGAGACGGAGCATGTTGGACGAGGCTGGAAGGACTGGGAAGAGCTGGAAAAAATTGAAGCGACTGGCAAGGGACTGTGTAGGATGGCGAGCTTTGACAGAGGTCCTATGTTCCACAAGGAACTCAAAGGACAAATGATGATTTGGAGTGGCATGCACAGATTTGGAAATACGTCTTTTCCATATGAAACAATAAAACCAAGAAGCTCCAAAGGAGTTTCCGGTAGAACTTCAATCCGGGAACTGAACATCATTTTGCAGTCTCTGATTTATGTGCACAATTCGTGCCCATTGACGTCAGTGTCGTAGAAATTTCCAAAATCTAAGCAATTTTGAGGAAATGTATCGACATTTGTCTCAGTGAGAAGAGTTTTGACGTTTATTAAAAATCCAAATTTGGTGTTTGGGTTTCTAAAAACCGTATTGATATCTCCTGTTGGAGTCTATCAATTACGATGTTAATAACACGTGCAATTTCTTTTTCTGCTGAAAGTCCTGCATCTCTTGCTAATTCTCTAGCTATCCTCCGATGTCATATAATCCTTCTGTCAACCTCGATTCTCCAAGTTGTGGATCTTGTTTTTCCATTGTCTATCGCAACTATGCTAAAATTGTCACGAATGTTGACAAGTTCTTACACCGCGATTCAAGATCAGATGCTGCTTCCTTGAAATTCATAGTTTGATCCTGCAACCGTTTCTGGACACGATCAATTTTCCAAAGTATGATGTTCCAGAAATGTATCAAAACTAGGAAGTTTAAGTTTAATATACCTGCCAGTAAAGTTTCTGCATCACTTCTGTCTCAGGCGTCATTGTTGCATCTTCTGATAATTTTTACAACAGCTCTACTAGTTCATATAGTCCTTCATAAATAGCTTTAACAGCTTCTGATCATGCACTCCAGCATGTTTTAGACTCCCTCTTCACTGTGATTGGCACCATTAATTATTTTTAATTCTTCCCAATGAATTGTTGAACGAGAGAAAAACAAATATATACTTTCAACTGTTCCAAAAAAAAACGTGATAACAACTGGATCCTGTTTACCTAGGGTTGCCAGATACGTGGAAACCAAAAGGAGGGCATAATAAAACAATAAGGACGACAAAGGAGGATATTTTGAATTTTTCATTTGAGTCGTCCCGGATTCAAACTTAAAGTCAGTACACTTTTATTGTAATAGCTGCCACTGTTCATGCAATAGTCTTAAAAATACTGTTCAATTTTGTCTTGTACACATGATTTAAGATTGCTCTATTGGTCAAACAATTGCACATCATCAACAATAACCTTCTCTTTCAAATACAATATACACACCTAAAGGTCATTAATTTTACATTCTTTGATATTATCTAAGTACATCCAATAAAAGCATTGAAATTCATCAAAGGTTTTCAACCACTTATATCTAAGTAACTAAGGCATGCTTCATACACCAACTTAACATCTGTCAAACGGTTCTTCTTGACCACTTTCCTTAAGTCTTCTCAACATCTCCTTGACTTTCAGAGAAATAAATGTCTCATCCAATCTATTTTTCAAAACTTACAAGGTTGTGTGAAGACGGCTCATAACCTTCAATACTGCTGTTTCTTCCATTTTATTTTCAATGGCTTCGATATTTTTAAACCTAGAACTAGATTTTTTCGTCCTTGTCTAGATTTCTAAATTTTAAAAATAGCCATAATCCATTCTTATTTAAAGTAAACATACGATGTAATAGTTGTAAAAATGATACACAAAAATTATAATGTAAAATATACGAAAAGCCCAACATTTTAAACGATGTTAGCTTTGCCTGCCGGACGGAGAACATTGAGCTAATAAAACAAACCCGTAAAAACAACGTTTTTGACTATAAATCCCTTATATATGAGACATAACTAACAGTATTGATTATTTTCAAACATTTACAGACTGAATCTGTCTTAACTCAAGTTTGCTTCATAACTCCGGGGAGGGTGAGAGGGGAAAAGTCTGGTCACCGATTCGCTTGACCGAGCTCAGCGTGACACGTAAAATGTAAACAAAAGCGCCGCGGTGCTTCGATGGGCCGCCTCAACGCGTCTACTCAAACTTTCACGTGGAAATAAACAATAACAAACAGTGAATTTGAATTACATACCTCATATAAGGATAAACTAAAAATGCATTAATTTAATTACGGTACGATCGATCGATCTGAAATTTTGATACGATGCATTGTGAGGTGAGTCGGGTCCGTGTGCCAAATTTCAGCTCGATCGGATCACTGGAAGTGGGTCATTTATGACTTTTCTTTTTCCGCCCGCCCAGCCCATGAGATGATGAGAGAGATGATGAGATGACGACAGACAGAGACGGCCGCGAAGTTAATATAAGGGATTTAATAAATAGAAGTAAAATAAAAGATTTTTAAAAACCACGTTTTTATAAACGGACTAAAAAGAAGAAAATAATTTAAAACTTATTAGTTCAAGTACTTCGATTTAATATGACTAAAAATGTGGGGCGGGCGCTTATGAGGTTTAACATATGCGGTTCACTCATTCTCTCACTTATAGATCTCTCTTTTGCCTTCTACATTAGAAATCTTTAATTTTTATACCAAACACCCACCCAGGGGCGGATTAAGACTGCACGGGGCCCCTGGCTGCAATTCAAACTGGGGCCCTATCCAGCCAGTGTACATTTAGATAAAATGATTGCTAGCAGTTAATATAAGACTGTAACTTGTAAATATTCATCCAAAATGATTATTCATGAAAAAACCGAATTCGAAGAAATAACTTTTTGCCGGTATCCTAAAATTGAGTGTAAAAGACAATTTATAAAATTAAAAAACACATGGAAAAAAAAATTCACACCCCACCCGGGGATCGAACCCGCCACCGCTTGCACCATAAGCCTTAGTACTTCACATTCGGCCACGAGAGATCATTTAGGATTGTCAATTTAAAAATATATATATAATATTCTTTAATAATTTGCTGTTATTGAGCCTATCAAATCAGGTCTTTTGACTGCTAAGACTATCGTGTGGGAAAAAGAGATCATTTTAGTTTTAGTAGATAAGATTTTTTTAACTTATCATATTTTCAGCAATTCATGTATACATTTGTCCACATTTATTATAAAATATGCTAAGTTTGGGGGCCCTAAATCATCGGGGGCCCCTGGCTTTAGCCCGTTCAGCCCCCCCCCTTAATCCGCCATAGCAGCCACCCCACGTTTTTAGTCATATTAAATCGAAGTACTTGAACTAATAAGTTTTAAATTATTTTCTTCTTTTTAGTCCGCTTAAAAAAACGTGGTTTTTAAAAATCTTTTTTTTACTTCTATTTATTTTATTCTTTTTAGTCCACTTCTAACAACCTGGTTTTTAAAAATATTTTTTTACCTCTATTTATTTTACCAAACACCTCACAAGCGCCCGCCCAACGTTTTATAAACATTCTGATGTGGTCACGGGCGAACTCACATATGTCAACAAAATCCGACGGTACAGATGCTTTTATATAGACTATAGATAAACTTAAAAGTTCAATAATTTAATAACAGTACATTTGATCAATCTGAAATTTTGATACAATGCATTGTCATCCAAGATCTATCTGTGGTAAAATTTTCAGATCTCTAGGACCATCAGAAGTGGTTCAATTTTACGTTGGCAGATTTGAAAAAATCTTGGACAATGCCTCACCAACGAAAGCGAGCTAATAAAAACGTAGTAAAAAGGAGGACATGTCCTCCTTCTGCCGGACGTCTGGCAACCCTATGTTTAGCTGATTTTAAGCTGCTGTTGTAACCATTTGCAAAACAATGCTCTGTGATTTCTGGCACATATTCGCTGTTGAAGGCCGGTAGATGCCCAGTAATTACATCAGCATTGTTTTGTTATTGGGACCGACTGTCGGCTATAGGTATGTTATCCTATTCCAGTTTCTCTACGATAACCCTTTCAAGGTTTGCTGCGTCTTTGGAATGTATCTGAACAAAACCTAAAATGATTCTTTAATGGTTACTTTTTAAGTTTAAAAATCCACATGGTGCCCCTTAATGCCCAATGGGGGCGTCATGCTTGCCAACTGGTTTGTAAAGAAGATATTTGTGGAGCTCCAAAATTTAATCTTGCAAAAGTATTTGAAATACATTAGTATACATCAAAATTAATTTAAATAATTAATTTTAATACTCATTTTGGCGCCCACAAAACGTGGCGCCCGGGGACATATGTCCCCCCCCTGCACCCCCCTAGCTACGCCACTGCATAACATGTTCAATTCGCAATTCCTATTAATTAAGCGTTTTCATGATCACTTTATTAAATTTAGTCAACTTCTGTTACTACATTCGGTAGCGAAAGTGTATAATGTATAGTGGTTATATATCGTTTATGTAAACTTTTTTAAAGTGTTAAGTTTATTTGACATAGGCTATCGCTTTTCACATAAAATAAACTCGCTACATCTATGGTTTTAATTAAATGTCGAGTTATGAATTATATTTTTTAAAAATCGCAATTTCATTCACACATCTAAAATATTAAACCAATGCATCGTGGAAAAAATGAAATAAAATAATTTAAATGCATGCTGCATATCTAATATATAAAGCTCAGTTGGTGTTTGTTTGTTTGCATCCATTAAAAAAGGCCACTGCTTTGTTGAAATTTTTTCAAAAGATCTCTACCATCGTCGTCATTAAAAAAAGCTCATATATATTTACGACACTGCATCGTAACACAATTGTAATTAATACAATATTTGCAACAGCGTCTATGAGATAAAGATAATTTGGCATGACCCCCCTCCAAGGCAAAATCTACTTAACCTATAGCGCCAATAAATTATATTATAAATATTATATATGAAATGTACTTTCTAAAATACTTGAAAGAAACTAAAGCATTCGTATTAAAAAGAATTCAAGCAAATGTGCGCACCGTATTTAGGCAATAATAATAAATGGTTATAGAAATATTCTGGCTTAATAAAAAGTCTGCTCATAACAACTGGGCCAAAAATAGCTCTATTTTTTAAATCTATTTATATTTATTCTAACATGGAAATAAGATTAGAATTGTTATATATTTGTGTCTACATTTATGATTAAAATTTACTGCTTTATGCAATTGGTATAATATCATAAAGGAATTAAATTCTTTTTTGAGTCACTTTCATGGCCAAACAACAGATTTAGTTTCTAAAAAATAAAGAAATTAAATTCCACATTAAAAAAAAACACCAAAACAAATCAAATGTATGTTAAAAAACGAATGTGAAACAATGACAATAATTTATTTTAAAAATGGCCTTTGTTAATCCAACTACAAAGGAATGAACATAACAAATTCAATTCGCTAAACAAAATAATTAAGCGTTTTCAGGATCACTTTATTTAGTTTAATTTACTATGTTAATTAAGCCCAAATTAAGAAGCGTACACGAAATGTGCGCACCGTAATTAGACAATATAATATTTTTTGAATGCGCACCGCTGAAAATAAAGTATTGGGGTAAAAAACTTCACAAAAAATAACTCGCTTTGTACGTAATTTGAACGTCCGCGTAGAGTTGTTCAATATAGAAATGAGGTTAAATTCGTTATTCTTTGTCTCTGCATTTTCTGATTATTTAATTTACGGCATTCGAGCAAAAGGGACAATTACAAAAACTATCTTAAAACCATCTTCAGGGTAAAAGGAACCGTCCTGCCAAATTTGGTCGCTGTCCGTCATTTGTTTTTTCCGTGGATGTGTAACAGAAAGTCGAAAAGTGAAACATACAAACATACAAACAAAGATACAAACACAGACTCAGCTTTATATATTAGATTAATAAATTGAAGGAAAAAAATTAGAAATATTTTCTTAAAATTTAATGGATTTAAATCGATCAAATTAATTTTAATGGATAAAAATTTGTAACGATTAATCGATTAATTAATCGTCAATTTCCGCAGCCCTTATTTTGTTATTTGAAGTTCATTTATTTTAGCTCAAGGAGTCAAAAGTCACAATTTATTTAAGCACTCAAATGCTGAAGTAATTAAAAAACAATTTGTACAATTCGAGCACAACATTTTATAAACAAGAATAGATTGCGATCGAGTATCAAATACAACTGGCGATAGTTTGTCCAGAAGCTGATTTCCTCTCAATGATTTGATCACCCTTAAGTCACTGACAAGATGCTCTATCGGTATTCTCACATTAGAGAGTGAGAGACCGCATGTGATGTTACATTATTATATAATGTATGTTGTATAGTTCGTAAATTAATTTTGTAATATTAGTAATTACACTTGTTTGGTGTTCGCCAATGCTCCTTTTGTGGTGCAGATATCGAAATGACTTGAGAATCCCTGGACTATCAATTTTCTGTGGTCACCTGAACTAAAAACAACACGGTCAGCCTGACCCACTGTTTCATAAATGTTACTATCGGCTCGGTACGTCACGTGACCATTTCACCAACTTACGACCTATTCAAAGTGTTTGTAAAGTGTGGGACTTCAGTTTTTGATCACAAATGCTCTGGTCTCATTCGTCACGTGACTGTCCATTGTCGAATCACGTTAGGGTGTCCAGTTTATCTTTCGTAGTATCTACGCCACAAGCAGATATGACGGGTCAACATGAGGCCACGCTTTTCTTTAATAAATTTGACGCTGTGGTCTTAAAACAGTTATAAGGACTTCAACAATCATGTGATGTCTACATTTGTCCTGAGCTTACATGACACTGAAGTGGCTGCTTGCATTAGTATAAAACAACCTAAACAATTAGAGTCATTAGTGAAATATTGCATATGTTACATTTTAAACTGTATATTTAGTCACTTAAAAAATGCAATACTAAATTTTGTTAATTAATCATAGAAAAGTTTACCAGTATCAATAGTTTGAATTCAGTACCTTTAAAAGTACATATTGTATAATATCGTTCTCATTGATGGCACACATTAAATTTTATTCCAAGTCTTCGAGGCCCAGTGTCTATTTATTTAATATTATTAACTACTACGAAGTTATTCCTTTCTCTGAACCCTTCTAATTAACATTATACTCTTCTTCGATTCAACCCTTTACTGACTTCTGTTCAATCCCCTACTCTTATACTATTCAACCATCGACTATTATACTTTTCGAGCCTCTAGTCCTCAACCCTGCATGCGTCTCTCAAATGTAAACATCGCCGTACAGGCATTGTCTTCCCACGTGATTCTATTTTGATATCTAAAGGTCATGATTTGGCCGAGATCAATAGACTGACGTCATATCGGCCTGGCATCTAGAAGACGTAGTGAGTTTCATCTCGATTGTTTTGTACTCGTCTGGACGAAACGCTTTCTTCTCGACTAGATCGTGCGGTGACCATTGACCGACACTGTAATAGATCGTCCGGTGACCATGGACCAACACTATCCAACACTGTGGCAAATATGTACGCTTTTCCCGTGAGGACATGTACGCACGGAGTGTGAACAAGTCTTAATGTGAGCGTACACATCATACGCATTCAAAATAACATATCAGTTGAGACCACACATTGAAACCCAAAGTGGACGGTGGGCAATGAACATGCGATGTACTTAAATGAGTGACGTGGTCATTTCTGAACATTGACAATCTGGAGAGTTGTGGGTGGGGGGGGGGAGCTTAGGAGAGAGAGATTGGGAAAAAGGTGGGTGTGAGAGATTGAGATGAGAAAAGATGTTTAAGGGGAAGGGGGGAAATTGTGAGTAAAATAATATATTTCATAAAAATGGAATATTTGATAAGTAAAATTTGTTGAACACGATTAAATCGATTGTTAATGAGAGAGATTTCTTAGAATCACTATAGGACTGCAAAGTGGCCAAATCATTATTCAATATAAACAGATCAACATGTAAACATTTAGATATCGATTTCATTGGATGTAATTGCGTGCTTTAAACAATATGGAGCACCAGATCCTAGAGGGGCGTCGTCAAACTCTTTCAAATATACCACAGTAAAGTGTTGATTATATCGACCAATGGGAACACACCGAGTCAATGTCACGGAAAGTTGGCGCAATAATTTAATTTCCTTACTAACAATTTATTCTTACATTAGACACGTAAAAGTGATTTATTGTCACTTTGATTTTACAGTAATAATACATGACGTTATGGTGACACGTAAAAGTTGTTATAAAAAGGGACACTGGAATCTTATAATTTTGAAATATAGTGTTTACAAATAGATTAAGTCTTATGACATCACAGTGAGTCTATGACGTCACATGAATATTCCGACACTAATACCCATATTTGACGTCACACGAATATTCCGATTCTAATACCCATATCTGACGTCACACGAATATTCCAACTCTAATACCCATATCTGACGTCACACGAATATTCCAACTCTAATACCCATATCTGACGTCACACGAATATTCCAACTCTAATACCCATATCTGACGTCACACGAATATTCCAACTCTAATACCCATATCTGACGTCACACGAATATTCCAACTCTAATACCCATATCTGACGTCACACGAATATTCCAACTCTAATACCCATATCTGACGTCACACGAATATTCCAACTCTAATACCCATATCTGACGTCACACGAATATTCCAACTCTAATACCCATATCTGACGTCACACGAATATTCCAACTCTAATACCCATATCTGACGTCACACGAATATTCCAACTCTAATACCCATATCTGACGTCACACGAATATTCCAACTCTAATACCCATATCTGACGTCACACGAATATTCCAACTCTAATACCCATATCTGACGTCACACGAATATTCCAACTCTAATACCCATATCTGACGTCACACGAATATTCCAACTCTAATACCCATATCTGACGTCACACGAATATTCCAACTCTAATACCCATATCTGACGTCACACGAATATTCCAACTCTAATACCCATATCTGACGTCACACGAATATTCCAACTCTAATACCCATATCTGACGTCACACGAATATTCCAACTCTAATACCCATATCTGACGTCACACGAATATTCCAACTCTAATACCCATATCTGACGTCACACGAATATTCCAACTCTAATACCCATATCTGACGTCACACGAATATTCCAACTCTTATACCCATATCTGACGTCACACGAATATTCCAACTCTAATACCCATATCTGACGTCACACGAATATTCCAACTCTAATACCCATATTTGACGTCACACGAATATTCCAACTCTAATACCCATATCTGACGTCACACGAATATTCCAACTCTAATACCCATATCTGACGTCACACGCATATTCCGACTTTAATACCCATATCTGACGTCACACCAATATTTCAACTCTAATACCCATGTCTGACGTCACACGAATATTCCAATTCTAATACCCATATCTGACGTCACACGAATATTCCAACTCTAATACTGTCACGTGTGCATCATGAGTTGGATGACGGAGAGATCACGTGAGTGAAAGCGCGGGAAGAGATGGGGTAGATGGTTCGAGATTATTATCAGTGTTGGAGAATTCTGGTGTCATGGCGGATGTGTGCCTGAGTATTCCACGTTGTATAACCTCAGTTAATGTGCATAGTGTAGATATTAAAGTTGTTTTATTGAAACCAGTTCTTCAGAGGATTATTGTATGGAGGGTTATGTATTGAAAGAACGCCTACAAGATATAGTAATAAGTAAAATAGAGCAAAGAGGTTACAAATACCAATATCTGACGTCACACGAATATTCCGACTCTCATATCAGTAAATTTTTCAGTCAAGTATTCATCAACTTTATTGAATGCATCAAATTCTTGACATCGCAATTCGAGAGGAGCACAAAACAACTTTTCTTCTTAGCTCAGTATTTAAGGCATTAATTTTAAATATCACAAAAAGGATACTTGATACATTCAAGTCATGTGGATTATGATTATTGTCACTCGTGTCAATATAAATGAAATTAGGGTAGATTTGGGTGTCTTCATATAGTGCGTAGGTAAGAAATCTACATAGTTGTCAAATTTGTAAAAAATGCATTTTCTGGAAAGAACCGGTTCAATAATGGGCATATGTTCCAAGCGTACACTTACACATGACGTATTTTAATATATCTAGTGGATTGTAGTGGATGTTATATGTCCCAAATGAGTCTGCATTACCCGCAAGAATTCCGTTTTAACCCCAGATTAGGTTATTTACCCCTGTTCGCCGACCTCTTTCTTACGGGATGCCCGTCAGTCAATTGAGGGATTTAAAAAAAAATACATTAAAAAATATTATTTTTAAATATACTTTTTTTTTCTAAGCAAAGACGTTAACCGTGATGATTAATAGTCAATTTTTAATGTGTTTGCATTAAAATAAAATGTAATCTAAGGATGTTAACACAGTTCGTTTTCTGAAGGCCGGTTAAAGGGTTTAAAAAACGCGGGTTACAATATTACAATGTAAACCTTCACTAAATAAATAATAAATGCTTAAATGACAATAAAATTGATTTGAAACATACTTATTTTCAAATAGAAAATAAGGTGGGTTGGGGGGGGGTCAAAGCTTTGTGATGTATTTTTAGAGGGGGTCTTACTTTTTGTGACGACGCGTGACGAGGGGGGGGGGAGTCAAAAATCGGCAAAAATCGCGTGACGGCATTTATGGACGGCCCCTGTGGTCCGTGGACTAGAGGTCCGCGAAGATGTGCCTGGTGGTCCACGAGCAAAGCATAAAATGTACGCACTGTATGATTCATCGAGAAATACTAGCAAGTAAAATAATTAACGCAGACTTAAAATATATTTTTGATCTAGCCTAAATAGTTTTTAAATTGTATCAAGGCGCGTCTATTAAATTCTCGTTTCTTTGATTTCTTATATTCGGAAATGAATCTTGAACATTATCAGTTACTGATGCATAATGAAATTCGCTGGTTATCAAACTGTTTGAATTACGTGATGACGTAAGAGAGTTTCTTGTAGAAAAAAACTCATAGCTTGTTGATCATTTGAACCATAGCTTATGGGTTGCTGCTTTGGCTTACTTGGGTGAAACTTTTAAAGAACTCAATAAACTTAATTCAACTCGGCAAGGAAAGCAGACACATTATATTACTCTCAGTGACAAAGTGTCTGCTTTTACGAAAAAGCTTGATCTTTGGATATGAAGATTATTTCAAGGTAACTTTGAGATGTTTGATCAATTATACGAAATCACTGAGAAACCAGAAAATGTTGAAATAACTAAACAACTGTTGATAACTTTGATTTCTGGTCATATTCAATCAATGCAGGATTAATTTTAATTCTAATTTGTTTGTTTTTTAACGTTCAGTGGTTTTTCGCGGGTCTCCAGTCCTTATCTCGCACACATTGTCTCATCAAATAAAATTACCAACATCGTAATTAAACCAATTCATTGAACTGACTAGCGATACCACTTTGAATATGTTGCATCAGAAAGTGGGCTTAATGAAATTTTTGGAGTACTCCGAACTGACTCAGATAGTTTTAAAAATATTTTTACCCTTTGCAACTTTGTGAAAGTGGATTTTCTGCATTGCTTACAATAAAAACAAAACATCGTTCGTACTAAATAAACTAATATAGCAGTCTTTTAATACCAACTACTGTTTATGTCTTAAAGTTTTTTTTATAGTTAGCAAGTAGAATTAAATAACAAGACTATGAGACTAACATAAATGACATTTGTTCTTTACAAAATAAAGCCATTACAATATTGTTTTTGGACCACGCAAAGCGTAGCATATTAGTATAGTTTTACTAACTAACATGTAGAGGGCCTACTACTTATAGCTAGAAAAACATCTTCTGTATAGAAGGAGCGTCTGCAACAGATAAGATATACACAGTATAATTATATTTAACTTTCGAAGCTCGGCAGTAGCACAATTTTTAGTAGAGGTCCGTAGCTAAGACACACATTTTTCAAGTGGTCCTTGAATCTCAAAAGGTTAAGAACCTTTGCCTTACAGAATGTTAAATTCTCGTCCCTTTGCTGTGACTCTTTTTATCTTACTTCCCCAATTCCACTGTGGAGGGAATAAAGTGGGGGAGGAAGGGAAGGTCTCTCCTCTCACGGCTTGTGTCGGTATGTCAAAGCAAGTTGGATTCCTTTTATATGAAACATCAGACACCGCCTCTCTTTCCCGTCTCTATGTGATCAATCTTGATCAGTATGATCCACTGTTAGAAAAACACTTACAACATGCCCGAGAAAATCCAAGTTCAGTATATTATTTATCAGCGGAAATCCAAGTGAATTTATCCACCTACTTTCATCGACTGTAATAAATCAGCTGTTGAGTGAAATCAGAAAAAAAGTACTACGGTATCTTACCTGACTCAACACCCGATCTAAGACACCGGGAACAGCTTTCTCAAATCAGATTTGTTGGTGTGGATTTTCAAACTAAAAAGAAACCATCAAAGAATCATTTTTAGGTTTTATCCAGATACATTCCAAAGACGCAGCAAGCCTTGAAAGAGTTATCGTAGAGAAACTGGAATCTAATAACATAGCTCTAGCTGACTATCGTTCACAATGTTATGAAAATGCTGCTGTAATGAATGGGATATATCCGGCCTTCAACAACGAATATGTGCCATAAATCACAGAGCATTGTTCATCAACTGTGACGATCACAGATTAAACTTAGCAGGAATACACTCAGCTAAACAGGATCCAGTTGTTATCACGTTTTTTGGAACAGTTGAAAGTATAAAGTTTTGTTTTATCTCGTTCAAAAACTCGTTGGGAAGAATTAAAAAGAGTTGTGCCAATCACAATGAAGAGGAAGTCGGAAAAACGTTGGAGTGCACGATCAGAAGCTGTTAAAGCAATTTATGAAGGACTACATGAACTGGTAGGGCTGTTGGAAAAATTATCAGAACATACAAATATGACGCCTGACACCAGAAGGGATGCAGAAACTTTGCTGGCAGGTATGTTAAACTTTAAATTCCTAGTATTGTTGAATTTATGGAACATCATAACTGGGAAAATTGATCGAGTCCAGAATAATAATAATAATAATAAATTGATTATTTATATAGCGCTGTATCCCAGTAAGGAACTGGGCTCACAGCGCTTTACATGAAAGAAATAACATACTTATAAGTATTAAATTAACTTTCATATCACAACAAACACAAAAAATTACAATACATTATACATAAGCTACGTTAATCATTTACAAGAAATGCTGTTTCATCAATTTTAAAAATAAGTTGTGAAAAGATGTGTCTTAAGTGCAGTATTGAAAGACTTGGTTGTTTTAATACTACGTATTCAATACTACGAAACGGTTGCAGAATCCCTACTGTGAATTTCAAGGAAGCAGCATTTGATCTTGAATCGTTTGAGCAAGATTTTGTTACCATTCGTGATAATTTGAGCCAGGTTGCGGTACACAATGGAAAGGAAGATGCACAACTTGGGGAATCGAGGTTGACAGAACGATTAGACGACATCGGAGGATGCCTGGAGAATTAACAAGAGATGCAGGACTTTCTGCAGAAGAATAAATTTCACGTGATATGAACAGCTAGCGTAATTAATAGACTCCAACAGGAGATATCAATACGGATTTTATGTCTAAAAAAATCTAAGCAACAAATTTGGATTTTTACTAGACGTCAAAATTCTTTTTTTTTGCTGAGACAAAAGTCGATTCACTTAGTTAAAATTGCTTCGATTTTGCTAATTTATACGACACTGACGTCAATGGTCACGAATTGTGCACATAAATCAGAGAATGAAAAATGCTTCTCAGTACCCGGACTGAAGTTTTATGGGAAACTCCTTTGGATCTTCTTGGTTTTATTGTTTCATATAGAGATGACGTATTTCGGAATCTGCGCATTTCAATTCAAATACTTCTAACAATTGCTATTTCAACTGAAAGCTGTGAGCGGTCCTTCAGCAAACTGAAGCTTATTTTGTTTTATTTACGTGCTTCAAGGGGACAAGATTGTCTGAGTGATCTTGCACTCCTTAGCATCGAAAGAGAAGCACTTGAGAATATTAATTTTGACAACGCGATTAATCAATTTTTTGTAGACTATGTCTAATCGTATAATTAGTAGAGCATTTTTTTCTCCAAATAAATTGTTTACAATCGTATAGAGAACTACATATTAGGCTGTATTCTACTTCATTAAAATGCCAGAAGCTTCGAAAATGAACTATATAAACGTAAAATTTCAAATTTTTCTTGGGGGCTCAATGAGCCCCCAGAATCTTTCGGTCAGACAAGGGGCGCAGATTTTGTGTCATGTCCCCGGGCGCACATGACCCTAGCTACGCCCCTGGTATTGCATGGGCATTCTTGTCCCTTTATGGAAAATACTGTGTTTTACGAATACATTTTAACAAATGAAATAATTAAAGAATGTGCAACAAACTTATGGTGAAAAGATAGATTTAACAAATGATTTAAAGAAAGATATATAGACGGAAAAACATCTATCTAGAAAATCAAAATGTTAATAAGGGAGAGAAGAAAGAATTTAAGAACTCAAATAGCAATGAAGAAAAGAAAGAAAGCCAGATAGAAAATAAACAAGAGGTAAGCAGACCAGAAGTTTTAAAAGAAGTAAGTAACGAGCAAATGAAATGCAGAAAGAAATAATAAATAAAATTGTTGTATTATTTAGCGTGTGTAAACTTAGAATGAACAAATAGAAACCTAGACACAATAAGAAAAGTGGGCAAAAAATAGAAAGGTAGAAATTATGACAGTATAGACATGTAGAAATAATGTGAAAATATAAACGTATAAAAAATGAAAAAAAATAGAAAGGTAGAAGTAATGAGAATATTGGAAAGTAGTTATAATGAGAAAATGTAAATATTGAAATAATGTGACAATGAAAAAATTCAACGAATAAAATAAAATAGAAAAAAAGAAACAATGAAAAAAAGGAGAAGTAGAATTAATGAGGAAGTTGTCGTAGTCAATTCAAAAATCTGAAAGAAAGGATCTTTCATATTAGTTTGAAAAAATTAAAGATACACTTAATAACTGACACAGATCTCAATGATTTAATTAAACTACAGCTCTAAAAGGCTTTTTGCCTACCTTTTCAAGGACACATAACTCTTTGAATATACATGTGCACGTCAACAACTCCCTTTGGCCGAGTTCTCTAACATGACACCATAACTAATTATGGCCACATGAGGACTTTCGGATGTCGCCATGGAGATCGGTGGTCACTTTTTCGTCTTTGTTTTTGTCACTCACGCCCGCCCCCACACACATATCTGGCTGTTTTTGTGCTTTGTTCCGTCAGTTCTGTCTCAGGCTAATAATTAGATGTAGGACTAGCTATCACTAGTATAATGTAGGACTAGCTGTCACTAGTATAATGTAGGACTGGCTGTCACTAGTATAATGTAGAACTAG
The DNA here is from genome assembly GCA_944989445.1 of Ampullaceana balthica. Taxonomy (NCBI): domain Eukaryota; kingdom Metazoa; phylum Mollusca; class Gastropoda; family Lymnaeidae; genus Ampullaceana; species Ampullaceana balthica. Next base: position 985,901 of record CALYLW010000224.1, read on the forward strand.
CTGTCACAGGTATAATGTAGGACTAGCTGTCACTAGTATAATGTAGAACTAGCTGTCACTGGTATAATGTAGGACTAGCTGTCACTAGTATAATGTAAGACTAGCTGTCACTAGTATAATGTAGGACTGCCTGCCAACAGTACAATGTAGGAGAAATAAAGTGGCCATAAAATATATGACCTGATTTCAATATAATCTAAATTTAAGGCTGTGGAAATTAACGATTAATTTCTCTATTAATCGACCCACCACTTATAATCGTACTGGAAATCAAAAAGTAAAATATTTTGGCTTATAAATATAAACTAATTTCCGGACGATTAAACGAACATTTTGGTTTTAAACTATTGACTGGCGTGAATGTTCAAAATGTTCATAAAGGTTATTGTGTCCATTGAGAGAAATCGTTTGCCTACCATGCAATGTTCCCTCTAAGTCTAAGCTTCGTTGGTCCGTGTGCAAAGTTAAAAAAAAGTTGCACAACGTCCATTTTGTGTGCAATATTTTACCAAATTAGCTGTGCGGTGATTCTAAACGCCTTTGTGGCGTCGCTCAAATATCTGCGCAGCCACGCTGCTTAAAGAGAACATTGCTACCATGGTTCTCACACTTTGCTTACATATCACCTGCAAACCAAACATCCACTACAGTATCAGAAATTTCAGCTGAGACAATCTAATGCTACGTGAACTGTGAACGATTGTTCAGCTCGGCTGGTTATATTGTCAATAACTCCCGCTCGTCAGTTGAACCAAATAGTGTCCATACACTTGTCTGTTTGCTTTGTTGGTTAAATTTGTCATATAAAGAAGACATTACAGTGTTATTTCGATTTTCGACAAGTATTTTAATAAATGTTACTTATGACACCATAAATTTCAATTTTTGGATTTAATCGAAATTAACGATTAATTAATCGTAAATTTTTCAAAAGTTCAAGATTAAATTGAAATTAATCGTTAACAGCCCTACTAAATATAGATATTGTCTATACAATATATGAACGAATTTCCGTCTAATGTGTGACTTGATGAGCACTACAAAAGTATCGTATATACTCGCATATAAGCGGAATTTAGAAATATAAAATACAATACTGAAATCAGGCGGTCGGCTTATAGGCGCTTAAAAGAAAAAGGACACAGGGACAGACACTAATGACAATTTTCCAGCCACACATTTTCATCGCTATCTAACTTTTTATTTCGCGGTCGGACAAACTATGGCCCGCGGGCCGCATGCGGCCAGCCAGAGTATATTATGCGGCCCGTAGGCATGTGCACGTTGCGATTTTATATCGATGTTAATTTACTTTATTTAGAATTTTCGCTATATTTTAAAAATTGTATTCTGAGTATTTGATTCGAATCTAGGAATATTAAATGGATTTTATGACTCCAGAATTGATTAGTGATCATTAGTCATTAATTGTTAAAATCTTTATTCGAAACTGAATTTCAGCTCAACATGAAGTGCCCTTTGTTAACTACATATTGGTGGTTTTGAAAAAGAATTGTAATTTAAAAGCGAACAGACTTTGATTAATTAAATCATGAGTGCTGCCGTCATTTTTTTTTATGTTCCTCTATTAACTCTACTTGAATAGAAATAGGTGTTTTATTTTAATGAGACTACTGCTGATTTGAAGTCAGAATAGCAACATCGTCACCTTCAGATTGCGATTTGTGGATAGTCTCTGATTTTAACATTTTGAACGCTTGCTTCTGGTAAACGCACTAGCGGGATACAATTGTGAATTTTCTCGTTTCGAAGTGGAGGATTGTGATTCACACGTCCTCAAAATGATCATGAATAACTTTTCCTCCAGCTAGGTCGTTACCTAATAATAAAGAGGAATAACTTTTCCTCCAGCTAGGTCATTACCTAATAATAACGAGGAATAACTTTTCCTCCAGCTAGGCCGTTACCTAATAATAGCGAGGAATAACTTTTCCTCCAGCTAGGTCGTTACCTAATAATAACGAGGAATAACTTTTCCTCCAGCTAGATCGTTAACTAATAATAACAACGAGATTCCGTCCAATGGTCGTACTGGTCAAACACCTGCGACTAAAAGTCCTGAAATTTAATCTGACTTCAGAACAAACTTGATGGAGGCGTTGTTCTATACACAGACATCGTAACAGGATGCTTCGTTCCTTGTAAGTTGATTCTAACAAAGGGAGAATTCCCTCAAGTAATAATGACTTATCTTATCTTATCTGTTTCAGACGCTCCTTCTATACAGAAGATTATTGCATCCTACGCTTATCTGTGGTTTGTGTTAGAAGCCCCCGTGTCTTTAAAAATCTTGATTAATGTCGGTGTCATTTGATGTGGACCTATGAAAATTATCTAAACTCCCTTTGGAGTCATGAGAGGTTCAGAGTCAGCACAACCTGCTATCATGTCCTTACCAAGACGCTTATCACAGGTTGAACTCTTGGTGGAGCGAAAATTGATTTTAAGCTCCTAAAACTCCCAGTCGGAATTTTATCCTGGATGGACTCATAAAACTTTCGCCGAAAAAAATGGTTTCTGAGAAATCGCAGATCATCTAGAGTTGAATTAAATCTCTCGTGGTCTTCAAACATTGGATATATTGATACCGATGGATTAACTTGACGTGTAGTGCTCTAAGTTTTTCTATTCAAAATCTGGCATTCGTGAAGTAAATGACCTTCTTTCTTGTAATAAAAACATGCCAGCTTCTGTTTCAATACATCTGTGTTTTCTTTTCTGTTCTCTAGTTCTGCAGTGGCTTGAGTTTGTTCGCTATTTCTTGGTGCATACTTGTTAGAATTCGTCTCCACGTGATTTTCGAGTAATTGATGTTACTGCAAAGTCATCTCCCATTACAGCCGCTTTCTGCTGTTATATAAGATCTAATTTCAACTGTAATACATTTCTGAACTGCTCCATCAATCTCTAGCTCTTCAGCTTTAAAAAGTTGGAGTCGATTTTAATTTATTTTTTCCATCTCTCAAAAAACATTTCTTTGACCGTGACGACCTCGACATAAGTCTGTCCAATTTTTTTTTATTGTTCTAAAACTTTTCCTGTAGAACCATGGAACGCTTTCATAGGCTTTTAAAATGATACCATTGAGTTTTTTATAATATTCCTGCTGTTATTCAGTCAAAGATGAAATACTTCAGCCGCTTTTTCAACTAGTGCAATCTGTAAAATCCAGGTCATTTTTCATGTTTATCAACGCCCTTTTCTGAGAATTGTGGGATTATTTTTGATAATTCTATAGGATTGAAGCTTGTTTTATTGTTTTCATTTTTACGAAAAGTTGTTCTAATGTTTTCAAAGCTATTACTTTGTCTGCCTCAAGTTTTTCTCTATCAAGAGTTAGCCGCTCGTTCTTCTTAGGTGAGCCCCCAATTGTTACTGTTCTAGAGATAAGGTTCACATGAAATAAATTCAATTCAAGCCATGGGTTGAAGATTAACAGCAATTTAATACGTTAACTTTAAAATACAAATGTGCAACAAGCAGTAATAACGATGCAGAAATTACGTCAAACTCCTCAACCATTCATGATATAACACTATAGACTATAGAGAATTGATTCCTACACTTGTGCTCAACTCATATTTATACAATTTAAAAAAATATGAAATACTAGATAATGAACATTTTTGATTTATCGGAAAATGTTAGAGATTACGTGAAAAACTTGAAGGGTATTCTGTTACGCTTCTAGAAAGGTTCTCGTTGACAAAGTACACATATAATCTCTACACTACATTTACACAAAATATAGCGTAATTAAAAATATATTATTGCAATAAAACCTAATATATAATGTATTTATAAAACTATGCAGATCTTAACATCCATGATTATATGTCAATGTTGATGTCACAATCAGTTACTATTGGTAGACCTTACAATTCATGACTGTACATTATACCTTCCATGGCGAGATGTGCATCTTACAAGCCATAACCTTATAATGATATTACAATCCATGAACCCATGTTGATCTGAACATCCGTGACTCTATGTGCATCTTACAATCCATGAGTCTATGTAGATCTTACAGGTTATGACTATATTTTGATTTCGAAATCGACAATTAAACTTTAACAATATATTCTCTGACAAGATAGAAATGAATCCCTCCAAGACTAGTACCGTCCTAATTCAAGACAAGATGTGAACCGAAATATCCATGACTTGATATGCGTCATTAGATGGTGTTAGTGGTACTATGTCCTTAAAGGAACGTCCTCATTACTTGTGAATATAATGTATTCTTAAGGAATGGCTACTGAGCAACGTGCTATTCTCGTTTTGACTACAAGGAAATATATTTAATGGAAAAAAACAGTAAAAAATTTTTTTAAAATGTTGCTCCTTTTGAAAAAAACGTTTTTTTGTTGTTGTTTTTGTTGTTTTTTTTTCCTGATCGTAACTGTATCTCAGTAATTATGGTCAGTAGTAGGGTCATAAAATTTGGGATTGAATTAAAATTTTGATTTCCAGGACAAAAAGGTACATAACTTTCTGAAACAAATAAGTACCTTATTTACTCATTTATCTCCCTTTCAAAAATCATTCAGCATGGTAATTAAAACTGATCTTTAACCTAAAAATGCAGTAAACAGAAGTCACTCTACCACATACATTTGAAGCCCCCTGACGTGAGTATATGTAAATGGTAAACTTAAATTAATCAACATACTTTAAAATACGAGAATGTGGTGAAATTCATACGACCACATATTTTCTTATTTCTTTGTTGGTATTTTTTAAAAATGTTTTATTTGTGATAAATTATAAGGAAGTGTTCATATCACGCTATTTGTCGTGTACTGTCATATCGCGCTATCTGTCGGTTGTCGTGTCCTGTCATATCACGCTATTTGTCGTGTACTGTCATATCACGCTATCTGTCGGTTGTCGTGTCCTGTCATATCACGCTATTTGTCGTGTCCTGTCATATCATGCTATTGGTCGTGTCCTGTCATATCACGCTATTTGTCGTGTCCTGTCATATCACGCTATTTGTCGTGTCCTGTCATATCACACTATTTGTCGTGTCCTGTCATATCCCGCTATTTGTCGTGTCCTGTCATATCACGCTATTTGTCGTGTCCTTTCATATCACGCTATTGGTCGTGTCCTGTCATATCACGCTATTGGTCGTGTCCTGTCATATCACGCTATTTGTCGTGTCCTGTCATATCACGCTATTTGTCGTGTCCTGTCATATCACGCTATTTGTCTTGTCCTGTCATATCACGCTATTTGTCGTGTTCTGTCATTACACGCTATTTGTCGTGTCCTGTCACATTCTCACTAAACAGTCGAGCCCATATATCAAACGAAGTAAATGAGTGAATTTAAATGAGATCCTCAAATCTAGAATATCTCTCACACTCACAGGCACGTACGCACACGCACGCGCGCGCACACACACACACACAGACAGACAAAACACTTATGCACGTACACACAAACACACACACACACACACATGGAGAATGACTATCCTTGTTGGAAACTGTGACATAATTTTTTTGGTAAAAATTGTATGCTCCAAACATGATTATTGAGTCAGTCCTTGAACCCTCAGTCACAGTCTCCTTGAGTTCCGCATGATTGTTCTTTTTGCTGGAACTTTGATTTCATCTCCTCTGAGCTGTCTGCTTGCGTGGTTCACCCCCTCACTGTAGAATGTTGAACCATTCTAATTATAGCATCGGTTATTTCCTGTGTACACTTTGTAGGAATTCTGTCCTTATTGAAGAAAAAGAAAATAGTGTAATTTTGAAAGTAAATTTTTAAAATGTTTGTTAACAGAAGCCAACATTGACGTCATACATATATTACCTCTGTAAACATTTAGGCAGTCTTGCACTAAGCAGTCAATTAATTCAGAAGGGAAAAAAAGTTATTAATAATCACACATTCCACCCTACTATACCACTAATTCACCACATCACTACTCTACCACATCACTACTCTACCACATCACTACTCCACCACACCACTACTCCACCACATCACTACTCTACCACATCACTACTCTACCACATCACTACTCTACCACATCACTACTCCACCACACCACTACTCCACCACATCACTACTCTACCACATCACTACTCTACCACATCACTACTCTACCACATCACTACTCTACCACATCACTACTCTACCACATCACTACTCCACCACACCACTACTCCACCACATCACTACTCTACCACATCACTACTCTACCACATCACTACTCTACCACATCACTACTCTACCACATCACTACTCCACCACACCACTACTCCACCACATCACTACTCTACCACATCACTACTCCACCACACCACTACTCTACCACACCACTACTCTACCACATCACTACTCTACCACATCACTACTCTACCACACCACTACTCTACCACATCACTACTCTACCACATCACATCTCTACCACACCACTACTCCACCACATCACTACTCTACCACATCACTACTCTACCACACCACTACTCTAGCACACCACTACTCTACCACATCACTACTCTACCACATCACTACTCTACCACATCACTACTCTACCACATCACTACTCTACCACACCACTACTCTACCACACCACTACTCTACCACATCACTTCTCTACCACATCACTACTCTACCACATCTCTACTCTACTACACCACTACTCTACTTTATCTCTACTCTACTACATCATAATTTTACCAGACTTTAACCATACACCAAGTTGAAAATCTCCTAGAGCTCTATTTTCGACACGGCCCCAACCACTCTCCTAATGCTCTCTAGAGCAGGGGTGCGCAACCTTTGGGCTATTGACGGCCGCATAAAAAAAAATTACTTTTGCCACGGCCGCCAAAAATCTTTCACTGAAAAACGAAACGGTAACTATCAAAAGTTTACCTCTCGTAATAGTGAACGCGAGATAATTATGACATAATCATAATGTAATGTATGCAAACACAGTGCTTAATTACAAACAAAAACATTTCCATCGATATTCATTTATATTTCTACTTTATTGAACATTGTCATGTAAACCTTACATTATGTCACACACGTACAGCATGAGTATATTTTTAAGTGGCATTAGTACACCGAGAACACAATAATTGAATAAGTGATAAGCTGCTTCACTAACACTGTCCATGTAACTTAGCAGTCCAGAATCCAGAAATTAGTGGCTGCCTTGCTCTTGGATGTTTGCCGAGAGACGCGCAAAGTCCGGACACTCGCTGGAGATCATCAGTCGTATTTCTGACGCCAGATTGGTGTCAACCTGTAGGGTCCGATATTTGATCGTGAGATATTTCATTCGTGAAAATGACGCTTCGCACATTAAGTGCTTCCAAACTGCACTAGAATGTTTCTTGCTATTTCGTGAAGCTTGGGATACTCCACAGCCACTTTCCATGTCTCCAGTAGATCGTTTTTGTCCTCGAATTTCTTCACAAGCAGCGCGTTATTTTTTAGTTCGATCAGTTCCATTTGGACATCCAACGGCGCACTCTCTGTCTAAACCAAATGTGAAGAAGCAAAGAGTCTCAAATTTTCCGAGATCTTGTCGAAATCCTGAAAACGTTCTGCGAATTCCAACAACAGCGCTTCGAGGACGCCTGAAAAGGACGTAGCCGGAATTTCATATTTTCTTATTTCATGGCTCTCGATTAGAACGGTGAGTTACGGGAAATGATAGAGATTGAGCTGTTGGATATGACTTTGCAACAGACGAAACTTGTCACAGAAATCCTGTACTCTTCTGTGCATGAGGCAAACTGTTATTTCTTTGCCTTGCAGAGACTCGTTGAGGCAGTTGATATAAATTAACAAATCTACAAGGAAGGCTATAGAGATGTTAAGAAGGCCGTGGACAGTCTTTGATTTTCGTGGCATAAAATTCCAGTATTTATTTTCGTAAAAGCAGGACACGGCGAGATGTTTCTCCCTGAGACAACCAACGAACGCTGGTGTGGTACAGAATATCTTCAGCCTTCGAATCATTTGTGTTAAGAATTTGTATGAATTGGTGGTGGTGAAGAGCATTCACGCGAATGAAAAGTATAATGCGATTCACATCCTTCAGAATGTTACACAAATCAACAGATTTAGAGCACAGCGCCTCCTGGTGAATAATGCAGTGCCGATTTTTGAGCTGGTCATTACCGTGATCCTTCAACACATAATCGGAAAATCTAGCCACGAAGCCATTCTGCTTACCAGCCATGTACAGATGCCTCGCAGGTTCTTCAGATCAACGTGCGAGTCGATGCAAGCTTTTTTAACTGCCAAAAATATGTCTTCTCCTCGAGTAACGAGTGTCTCCATGGAGAGCAGATCCTCGCACAATTCAAATGTTTGGGATAGTGCGCTGAATCTGAAGTGTCCGTATATTCATCAACAGTCAGTGCAAACAGGCTGCCCTCCTTGTTAATCTTTGCCTGATGGAGAGCTGCAACTGCTCGGCAATATTACTTTGACGGCGTTGCACGTTATCGTGGGACAGAGGAATCAAAGAATAATCCTTTTCCTTACCCGGATGAATGCACTTAACAACATCCATGATACAACTTTTCACGAGTTCCCCATCGGAATAAGGCTTTCCAGCGACACCGAGACGATAGGCTACTCGATAGGAAGCTTCACTGCGCTTACTCGTAGTCTTAACAAAGGCAGACATGACCAATGTCTGTTGTCCAACATTCCTCTTTAGATTTTCCACGCATATCTTCCTCGAATCACTTTGTAACTGTGCATAGTTGTGTTATGTGTTTCAGCGAAAATGTTGCTTGGCATTGTCCCCTATGACAGTTTTCACAACATCGCCGCAGATTAGACACTGCATGAAATGGTTCTCTGTCTCTGCCATAAAGAAATCTAACTCCCATTTTACATTAAAGCTCCGCTTCTCTTATTCCAGTGTTCTTTTCCTTTTTATCGACATGATGAGTACTAAGGCGGCACGGATAATATTATACGGTAACTAAGAGTACAAGCTGTATAACTATGATACAATTAATCGTTTTCATTAAAAGCTTTTTCACTGTTATGTTTATTTCACTGCTATGTCGAGAATCTGTCTGGATTTCTGGTGCAGCTGCCAGCTTAGAGTGATACTTGAACACAGGCCTCTGGGTATTTGCGTGTACTGTAGCGGCTACTGAAGTTGACCGACGGGTTACACAGAGCATTATTTAAAAACTTTATTGCAGTCCCATTCTATATGATACACGGAGCAAGCACGACACAGCGAATGTTCGCATCACACGGTTTCGGCGCGCTTCAATATTAGGCGGCTGAACTTTAAAGGCATGGCCTCATTAGCTATAGCTGCAGCCTAACACCAGCGTGGCTAGAGCTATTTCAATGTCTGAGCGCTAAACACTGCCGCTAACGCTACAGCTGCCGGAGTCGTCATTTGTTTCGCGATAAAAAGTGCTTAAAAAAGTGTAAATGAATATTCGATATTTCGTTTACAACTTTTCATAATATATTGCCAAATTGCAAGTATTTGACGGCCACAGGTTATTATAATTTAAACAAATTTCCACGGCCGCACATTTTCGTGTTCACGGCCGCATGCGGCCGTACGGCCGCAGGTTGCGCACCCCTGCTCTAGAGTCACTCGTTTCCCGGCACTTCGCTTGTAACAAGAACACGGAAAATCATTTTTTCCCAACTCTGTCATGAAATTACTAAATACCATGTTTCGTTCAGTGCATCTAGTTTTAAATATGTTCTATATTTACAATTACATTTACGTTATTAAAATTTATTGGTTTTTGAAGGCAATTAAAACACATGTCAATATGTTAAGCATTTCGAACGCTTTACACTCATGGATTTTGGGGATTAAAAAAAAGTTACTATAGCACAGCTTTCAAACGCAAAGGAGTTGAACATTAATGGAGATGCAAAGAAATTTATATGGACTGACTGTGTTTACACAACAGACTGGAAGTAGAAATTTGACAAAAGACATAAGTCTATTTCCTCATATTGTGAAGATAGCATTTAAAGTAAAATTAATTTTTGTTCCGCCTTGTACAAATGACATCTCCCACTTGTTTATTCTTATGTTAATTCTGATGACACCTCCCACCTGTTTATTCTTATGTTAATTCTGATGACACCTCCCACCTGTTTATTCTTATGTTAATTCTGATGACACCTCCCACCTGTTTATTCTTATGTTAATTCTGATGACACCTCCCACCTGTTTATTCTTATGACATTTCAGATGACATCACCCACCTGTTTATTCTATGACATTTTAGATGACATCGAGGAAAAATATTTTAAATGAGCCTTAAACCTCGTCTCTGGTTGGATTTCATCCAGACACCGATCTTCGGGTGGATTACATCCAGACACCGATCTTCGGGAGATTACATCCAGACACCGAGGAAAGAGTTCTTGTTCTTGGCATGAAGTGACACTGTCACAGCAAGCCAACTTTTGATGAAGATAAATCTAGACTAAAAGAGAAGGAGATTGTAGCTTGCTGACTGACTGAATTTATTTCACATACATTTCTACATAGGGTGATGGATCTCAAAGAAACCGTGCGCAATATCCATCATGGTCTTTATTGAAATATGAAGTAAATTAACATAATGTAACGTTTCAAGCCCATAGAATTGCTATTTTTCTTACATACCATAATTTTGTTTTAAAATTTTCAATAGTGTTGGTGGCTGGATTTATATCGAACTTGCCACTTGAAACTGAATAGCCCAAATACAAAATATGGGTGTTTTAATTCCTAATATCAAATTCTCAGGGGAAACAAATCCATTTTTTTTTCGTAAAAATTTCTTTCTTCGTTACCCATTACATTTTACACTACCTCGAAAAAATCTGACAAAATGTTTCACTCTATAAGTTCGAGGGCTTTTCAAAATAAGTTTTTATTTTATTATTTTTATATATTTTTTTTAGGGCCGGGGGGTTAGGTGGAGGGCCATCTTATCGTCGTTCTCAATTATAAGCTATATAATAATGTTTTAAACGTTGGCTACCAGTTACATCGATGGATAGAGACCAAACATGGTAGAACAAGGCATGATGACGCAGATTAAAATATTACAGGAAATGGAAACATCAAAATCAAGGGGCCCTTATTTCCTTTCCCTTAAATAAGCTATGTAAATAAAACTATAAAATTAACACACTTGAGGTTTGCATGAACAGAATTTTACATTTTGCGAGATCTTTGTTTTCTTTTCTTTTCCTCGATATTTATTGAACAACTAGTACACGTTTGCATCAATCTCTTGTCACAGTATGAATTAAATATAAGTCTTGTTATTCACTTGATTCATGTGTGATCTTAATTGTTATTGAAAGTGGTATAGTTTAAGTTTAAATATTTGCATCACCTTCGTTACTTTTTAAATTGCGTAATTTTAGAAGATTTAGCCAAATTTTTTGCAACACTAATTAAAATAATTGATAAAATGTCACTTACATACAGCACACACTACCAACACACTATATCTACACACTACCAACACACACTACCAACACACACTACCAACACACACTACCAACACACTATATCTACACACTACCAACACACTATATCTACACACTACCAACACACACTACCAACACACACTACCAACACACACTACCAACACACTATATCTACACACTACCAACACACTATATCTACACACTACCAACACACACTACCAACACACACTACCAACACACACTACCAACACACACTACCAACACACACTACCAACACACACTACCAACACACACTACCAACACACTATATCTACACACTACCAACACACACTACCAACACACACTACCAACACACACTACCAACACACACTAGCAACACACACTACCAACACACTATATCTACACACTACCAACACACACTACCAACACACACTACCAACACACACTACCAACACACACTACCAACACACACTACCATCACACACTACCAACACACACTACCAACACACACTACCAACACACACTACCAACACACACTACCAATAAACACTACCAACACACACTACCAACACACACTACCATCGTACACTACCAACACACACTACCAACACACACTACCAACACACACTACCAACACACACTACCAACACACACTACCAACACACATTACCACTTACACTACCAACACACACTACCAACACTCACTACCAACACACACTACCAACACACACTACCAACACACACTACCAACGCACAATACCAACACACACTACCAACACACACAACCAACTCACACTGCAAACTCACATTCCCAATTATTTTATCCATAATCCTTGATCGCTACTATGATGTGACATTTGTTCTAATTGTGTTCAATAACTGAACGACCAGTAGTGCAAAAATTCCAATCCATAAATGTCGCGCTACACTCCATTATAAAATCGTTTGGACTCGAGAGTTACGCCCACCCCTTCCCTGCCTCCTTTCCAACTTCTCGCGAGACTTTTAAACCACCCTTCCAGTAATGACATACTTTCCACTAAAGTCATCACGGGTAAAAATAAATGACATTTGCATATTTGCACAAACAAGGCGCCGGCATTAAAGCTGTAAACACCGTCTAGTGGAGGCTGTCGGGATCTAGTTAAGGTAATGCTGAAAGCTGAAGTTTGATTTGGGAATCGGGCGCTGTGAGGCCCGAGAACGTGTAATCCGTAGGTTCAACGAGAACAAGAATCAACAACCGATAAACAGAAATAAATGGGGCAGCTGCAGCGAGGACAATGATTTGTCTTTACAATTAGAGACTTAAATCTCTTGATACAATAGTGAGTTTGGTGTTTCTGGATCTTGACAGGAAAACAAGTATGCACAGTTTTTGTTCACAAGTGACGCGCCTCTAGGCCGTAGCGTGGAGTCAACAGCAACAAAAGACAGAGGCTGGTCTCATTTGTAACCAACGGTGGGTGAGCGTGGCTATCCAACTGGTATTGCTAAATAGTTAGAATCTTCTTTAACATGTGTTTTTATGTATTTACACATGTGAATTTTGTCTTTTAAATGTTTATTTTAATGTCACCATGTTTTGTATGCTTTTCAACATAATTTGCGTGTCTTTGAACCCCCACTGCTTTGTTTTTCAACACATGTAGCGTGTCTTTGAACAAGACTGGTGTGTTTTTCAAAATACGTATCGTGTCTTTGAACAAGACTGGTGTGTCTTTTAACATTCGTAGCGTAAATTTGAACAAGACTGGTGCGTTTTTCAAAATACGTAGCGCGTCTTTCAACAAGACTGGTGTGTCTTTAAACATACGAAGCGTGTCTTTGAACAACACTGGTGTGACTTACAGCGCTTAAAACAAAAACAGTTTGCTCCACCGTAAAGTTGGGTGTATCATACTAAAATAAACGAAACATTAGGCGATCACATTTTGGACAAGACAATAAACGAAATTTTCTTGTTGAAGCAAGAGTGCATGGCTTGAAAGCTTGTTCGTTTCTTGATTGAAGCATTAGGGGAAGAGGACACATAAAAAAGGATACACTCGTCGGTATTGATTGATGTCTGTTTTCAAAGTCGTCAACACTGGTTACACGGATTTTGTGCACAGGGAATAGGAGACCAAATGCAAGAATTGAGTTCTCAACAAAAAGCAAGTATAAAAAAAAAGTTAGGAGAGGGTGACGCAAAATAATAAGTGTATAGGAATTGATTCGTTGAACGACGCGTTTCAAAGTCATTTCACGGTAGTTTTGATTTGATCAAGTCATGTCACAGTAGTTTTGATTTGATAAAGTCATTTCACGGTAGTTGTGATTTGATAAAGTCATGTCACGGTAGTTTTGATTTGATAAAACCATGTCAAGGTAGTTTTGATTTGATAAAGTCATGGTAATTTTGATTTGATAAAGTCATGTCACGGTAGTTTTGATTTGATAAAGTCATGTGACGGTAGTTTTGATTTGATAAAGTCATGTCACGGTAGTTTTGATTCGATAAAGTCATGTCACGGTAGTTTTGATTTGATAAAGTCATGTCAAGGTAGTTTTAATTTGATAACGAGGATGAGATTAGTTGGGGATTTTGTCAAACTAACTTTACAAAATAATTGTTATAAATAGGGCTGCGGAAATTAACGATTAATTTCTCGATTAATCGTTAAACAAAATTTCGATTAAAATTATTTTAATTGATAAAAATTCGAATTAAAATAAAAAAATGAAATTTATAATATTTAAAAAATTTTTTTATTAATAAATAATTAATTATTAATAATTAATATAATTTATATATATTTTTACGTACAAACTTCTCCCGCGTAATATTATAATTTATTTTATTAACCTATGTGGACCGGCAGGCGTCAACTAAAAAATGGCTGACAGCATCAGCGCAGTTAAATTTAAATGCATAACTGGAGAGTTGAGTAAGTATTTTGTTTTTACGCAAACTGCGGATGGCAAAGTCGAAGGTGTTGAAAAAGTTTACTGTGTTCACTGCCATAAACAATTCTCTTTTAATGGATCAAAAGCATCGCTGACGTGACACCTTCAGCACAAACATCCGATCAAGTATCAACACATTGTCCTAAAATTTAGTTCAAATTATTCTTATTTTTCAATGTCTGTGAGACAGGGGAAATAACTCAATTACAAAAAGTCAATTACCTGTTTTTCTTACTTCCCTTGACATGTTCAGTTTAATGACGTCATCAATTTATATTTTTGGCTTTAATCGAAATTAACAATATATTAATCGTTAAATTTTTCAAAAATTAACGATTAAATTTAAGTTAATCGATAACAGTCCTAGTTATAAATAATAGTCTTGAAGTTGTTTTTTTAAAAATATTTTATAAGTATGTATAAGTGTAAGTTCTTTTGTGGATGTTAAAAAACCTCCATCGTAAAATGCATAAACTTTTTTCTCACGAGGCAAAAAGGCCATCTAGTTATCGTCATGGAGTTATGGAACTAAACACTGTATTATCCAACACGTTACAGAGGCTCTTCCTATACAGAAGATTGCATTTAGGTCCTATGAAATCAAGAGCCTGTCGATTAAAGTTCTCTCTGCGATTTTCTAAAGTCCCCGCCTTTAACACCCAACCCCTAACAAGCATCATAAACTATCATCTCATGTGATTTGAAATGACCTGATCGCGTGTTCACGTTTTAAAGAAAATGGGTGTCCTTTAAAATAATGTTTTTGTTTTCCAGACGGGCTGCGCACTTGAGAATAAATGACGCCACCCAGCTCCCTAGATTGTGGTGATGGAGTAGATATTTCTAAATATTCCAGAAATGTTTTTGTTTGAAATGTAAGAAATGGAGAAAAATGTTTTTAAAAGATTCTCCTTGACACGAAAACGTCTTATATTTCTAGGCTGAAAAGTTCCCCGAAATAAACCAATGTTCCGTGTGTCTTGTTTAGTTCAATATTTCATTGCCTGGAGCGGGCAATCACTGAGTTACTCCGCAGGAAGATATTTCCAACAATCTACAGCTAAGCGTTAAGGATATCTCTCTGGGTGAAATCGGCCTGATTTTAGAGCGCGATTTAGCGAATATATTTTTTTTAAATATAATTTTTGTGCTTGATCAAACACGTGAAATTTTGTGTTCTTTTTTGGCATCCCCGGTTTGTTTCAATTCGTCCATTATATTGAGAATCTCGCTCAGATACTGTTTTTTTTTACTACGACGACATTAGCTTGTGGCCAACATTTGAGACTACATCAAAGAACTTTTTGTTTAATATTTCTTCTGTGTGTTTCTTTTCTCTGTTGTTTGTTTAGGTCTTGTTTCTTCAAAAACATTTAAATCTACATGACCTGAACATGATGAGCGTGGTCCATCGTTTAACAATGAAGTCAGTTTACTTTTGAGACAGGCAGAAAATAAACAACAGAGAACCTCGGGGCAAAGTACACGTGAGATTCCTCAAGGGAATGGAGTGCAGAATTAGCTTTGTTAGAACATATCAGGGAACAGAATTGTGTCCTCATGATCAAGATGTGAACGGGGGTGGGGTGGGGGTGGGGAGAGAAAGGCTCGCACTAAATAGCGTTTGACAGATTATATAGGGCGTCGATGTTAGGGTTTGGGCGAAGGGGAGTTTAAGGTCTCCAGCGAAATAACTGGGATAGCATTGCATCGTACCGGTTGAAATAGGTTCGTCTGTAGAGCCATAATTGTAAAGCTGTGTTCGTTATAGTGTCAATGACACCATTTCCTTGAGGTACCTATGTTTGTAGCTAAAGCTAAGTGAGAGAAGAAATAGCAGACATTTTCAGAAATAACAGATGAGTAACTTAAAATGTATATTCTGAAATGTATATTTTCTGAGACTTAGGAAAACGTTATTTTAACACACATACACACACACACACACACACACACACACACACACACACACACACACACACACACACACACACACACCACACACACACACACACACACACACACACACACACACACACACACACACACACACACACACACACACACACACACACACACACACCACACACACACACACACACACACACACACACACACACACACACACACACACACACACACACACACACACACACACACACACACACACACACACACACACACACACACACACACACACACACACACACACACACACACACACACACACACACACACACACACACACAAAGAAACATAACAAGTAAAAAGAATTACGTTTAAAAAAATATATTTCACTATAAATAACTTTGTTCATTCATGTTGATTCCACGCCTTCTGTCAATTGTAAATTTGTTCTTTTTTATATCTCTTTTATTTCATTCACTTCCACTGGTATACGGTATACACACTAGCTGTCAGTCGTATGTCAGTAAATGTAATGTAATGCGACAAGCAACTCTGGACTCTTGGTTTAATTACTTATACATGAAACAAATTTAGTTACAAAACCGTTAAAATTATTTAACCAGTCAAATAATAAGCCTTGAAATGGCGCACTCTCACTCACGCACACACATACACTCACACTCACACACAAACGCGCACACACATATAGGTATTCATGCGCTAGCGCGCCAAAACGAATATTTCAAGATTTTAGATTTATTAAAAATTGTATTTAAAAAAAACAAAACAAACAAGCTGTTAAGTTTAATGTTTGATCTAATCTACATTAGTATTCTCATAATACGAAAGCTACAATAATTTTAGAAAGAATGATCCCCACGAGTTTCGGCCTTGTGATGCAACAATTGATATCTAGGGATAATGAGTAGACAGCTACTCAATATCCTACATGTGGAAGAAAATCAGTAGCCCCGAGCCTAGTGCTCTTCATGGGACTCCCCGGAAAACCCCCTCAGCTATGACGCCCCCTCCCCAAAGGGACTAACAGCTGAGACACACACAACGGTCACCTCTGAAGCGGCCGCCTGGGCATCCGGGACACGTTCGTAGATGCTTTCCACTTAAATTGACCTCAAAAGGAAGGGTGGAATTTTCCCTACTTCAACTGGCTACAACTTCGGAGCCATCCCGGCAAAGCACACTAGTCTCTATGCTTAGGACTTCCCATTGTTCGTATTATCATCAATGGTACTACGGCCCGTATTCATCAGTGGTACTACAGATCGTTTTATCATCAGTGGTACTACAGTCCATATCATCATCAGTGGTACTACAGCTCGTATCATCATCAGTGGTACTACAGTCCATATTATCATCAGTGGTACTACAGTCCATATTATCATCAGTGGTACTACAGTCCATATTATCATCAGTGGTACTACAGTCCATATCATCATCAGTGGTACTACAGTCCATATTATCATCAGTGGTACTACAGTCCGTATTATCATCAGTGGTACTACAGTCCGTATTATCATCAGTGGTACTACAGTCCGTATTATCATCAGTGGTACTACACTCCATATTATCATCAGTGGTACTACAGTCCATATCATCATCAGTGGTACTACAGTCCATATCATCATCAGTGGTACTACAGTCCATATCATCATCAGTGGTACTACAGTCCATATCATCATCAGTGGTACTACAGTCCATATTATCATCAGTGGTACTACAGTCCATATCATCATCAGTGGTACTACAGTCCATATTATCATCAGTGGTACTACAGTCCATATTATCATCAGTGGTACTACAGTCCGTATTATCATCAGTGGTACTACAGTCCGTATTATCATCAGTGGTACTACAGTCCGTATCATCATCAGTGGTACTACAGTCCGTATCATCATTAGTGGTACTACAGTCCGTATCATCATCAGTGGTACAACAGTCCATATTATCTTCAGTGGTACTACAGTCCATATCATCATCAGTGGTACTACAGTCCGTATTATCATCAGTGGTACTACAGTCCATATTATCATCAGTGGTACTACAGTCCGTATTATCATCAGTGGTACTACAGTCCATATTATCATCAGTGGTACTACAGTCCGTATCATCATCAGTGGTACTACAGTCCATATCATCATCATTGGTACTACAGTCCATATTATCATCAGTGGTACTACAGTCCATATTATCATCAGTGGTACTACAGTCCATATTATCATCAGTGGTACTACAGTCCGTATCATCATCATTGGTACTACAGTCCATATCATCATCAGTGTTACTACAGTCTGTAATATCATCAGTGGTACTACAGTCCATATTATCATCAGTGGTACTACAGTCCGTATCATCATCATTGGTACTACAGTCCATATCATCATCAGTGGTACTACAGTCTGTATTATCATCAGTGGTACTACAGTCCATATTATCATCAGTGGTACTACAGTCCATATTATCATCAGTGGTACTTCAGTCTGTATCATCATCAGTGGTACTACAGTCTGAATTATCATCAGTGGTACTACAGTCCGTATTATCATCAGTGGTACTACAGTCCATATCATTATCAGTGGTACTACAGTCCATATCATCATCAGTGGTACTACAGTCCATATTATCATCAGTGGTACTACAGTCCATATCATCATCAGTGGTACTACAGTCCATATTATCATCAGTGGTACTACAGTCCATATCATCATCAGGGGTACTACAGTCCATATCATCATCAGTGGTACTACAGTCCATATCATCATTAGTGGTACTACAGTCCATATCATCATCAGTGGTACTACAGTCCATATTATCATCAGTGGTACTACAGTCCATATTATCATCAGTGGTACTACAGTCTATATCATCATCAGTGGTACTACAGTCCATATTATCATCAGTGGTACTACAGTCCATATCATCATCAGTGGTACTACAGTCCATATTATCTTCAGTGGTACTACAGTCCATACCATCATCAGTGGTACTACAGTCCATATTATCATCAGTGGTACTACAGTCCATATCATCATCAGTGGTACTACAGTCCATATCATCATCAGTGGTACTACAGTCCATATTATCATCAGTGGTACTACAGTCCATATCATCATCAGTGGTACTACAGTCCATATCATCATCATTGGTACTACAGTCCATATCATCATCAGTGGTACTACAGTCCATATCATCATCAGTGGTACTACAGTCCATATCATCATCAGGGGTACTACAGTCCATATCATCATCAGTGGTACTACAGTCCGAATTATCATCAGTGGTACTACAGTCCGTATTATCATCAGTGGTACTACAGTCCGTATTATCATCAGTGGTACTACAGTCCGTATTATCATCAGTGGTACTACAGTCCATATTATCATCAGTGGTACTACAGTCCATATCATCATCAGGGGTACTACAGTCCATATTATCATCAGTGGTACTACAGTCCGTATTATCATCAGTGGTACTACAGTCCATATTATCATCAGTGGTACTACAGTCCATATCATCATCAGTGGTACTACAGTCCGTATCATCATCAGTGGTACTACAGTCCATATCATCATCAGTGGTACTACAGTCCATATCATCATCAGTGGTACTACAGTCCATATTATCATCAATGATACTACAGTCCATATTATCATCAGTGGTACTACAGTCCATATCAGCATCAGTGGTACTACAGTCCGTATCATCATCAGTGGTACTACAGTCCATATTATCATCAGTGGTACTACAGTCCATATTATCATCAGTGGTACTACAACTCGTATTGGTACTAATCTGCACAATGACATCTATACTTTCATATCACGATATCAAAACTCAGAGCCCCAGTGGATGGAATACCTTCATTAACCCATCTCTGTCAAGGTCGAATCGTTAGACGTCTGTCCCCCACCTTACCTCCCACTCCGGATTTTCCTTGTTTGCTCTTTGTTCACATTTTCATTGGTAAGAATAATTAATTTATGATAAACCAGTAACCAACCTGAAATTATTTATAAGTAATCGAAAGAAATCACGTTTAAATTTCATCATGGAAATTTCACTTTGAAAATTTAAAGAAATTTCATTCTTTAAAATTTTAGAATAATAATACAGCATTATTAATGAAGATTTGAAAAAAAATGCAAATAAACCATTATTTAAAAAAATAATAATAATTTCAGATCCAAAGCGAAATCAAATTAAGTTTTTAGTCATTTTTAAATATTTTAAATTATTATTTAAACTAGTGTATCACCCGTCAAAAATGACGGAAATTTTCAAAATAAATACACATCAGATTAAAAAATAACGTAATACAGAACTTTCATTTATTTTATTCAATTTTATTTTATTCATTTATTTCCCAACTAGGGGTTGTAGGGCGCCTATGGCGCCTACTTTTTTGGTCAAAAGCCCAAGTAACTTATCCTTGTTACATAAATGTGAAACATTAAACTTCCTGGAATGTACACAAAGTATTTTATAATTATAAATCCTCAAATCCTCTTTTTACATCGCTCTCTTTTCCAAAATTAAAATATAAGCTAAAACAATGACGTCATATAATATTTTTTTACGGCGATAATTTTTTAATTTATTATTATTTTGCACACCTCTTGATACGCGCCTTATGTATATATATAAATATAAGCTCAAAATGACGTCACAGCGTTACGGATACTCCAACCAACCTGTGACTTGGGCTATTATTTTGCATATTGAACAATTTTATGCGGCCGTTCCAAAAGAGTTCTTTTTTGGTGCAGTATATTGGTTGCAATGCTCTCTAAAATTAGTAGCGTTACGGACAGACCTGACAGACAGACTTGACAGAGATAGCAAATTATATATATTGATCAGATATAACACACTTTTAAATAAAAGAGTATAGCGAATAACTCAACACAAATCACCCAAAAGCTGTGTAGTTTGTGCAATGAAATTACTGCAACCTGTAGAGCAGGGGTCGGGAAACCATTGCTCGCGAGCCAGATGTGGCTCTTTTGATGGCTGCATCTGGCTCGCAGACAAATGTTCGATTAAAATAAAATGTATCTTCAAATTCTATTGATCTACATATTAATTGCATTTAAAAATTATCTCAATCAGCTAGATTTGAAAAATGAAAGGCGTTGGAAATACATATACCATCTTATCCCTGCAACAAGCAGTGTTTGCATTTGAAAACAAGCTAGAACTCTTCATCGCTAACATTGAAACAGGTCGTTTACCAAACTTTGAAAAACTGGGAGAGTTCAAAGTTACGTGCTTATCAAGTGACACTGCTCAAAATCTTAATATTCAGGAGGTAGCAGGCTTTACGTCCAATCTCCTGCAGTCATTTAAAGTGCGCTTGGGAGAATATCGCGAGCACACTCATCTTTTTAAGTTCATCACCCATCCACATGAGCGTGCAGTGGACAGCACTGACCTGAGTTGCATCCCTAGTGTCTCCTTCAGAGATTTTGAGCTCCAGGCTGCTGACACGAAGGCCTCAGACATGTGGGTGAATAAGTTCAAGTCACTGAATAAAGATTTGAAAAGACTTGTACGACAGCAGGCAGAGTTGGCGAGCCAACAGAAGTGGGCAGAAATGGAAAACAAACTTCAACACAAAGACCAGCTGATTGTCAAAACTGAGAACGTTAGAACGCGCTACACGTCACACACCACACACCTCAGCGTGTGAGTATTGCTGGACTGGCAATGTTTGGCTCTTCAAATGCATGCGAACAGTATTTATCACATATAAAGAACATTAAGACCAACCAGCGATCCCGTTTAACGGATGAAGTCTCAGCGCCTGCATGAAGCTTAACCTCACCACGTACCAATCAGACTACAAAGCCATCAGCAAAGCCATGCAGCACAATGAGTCGCATTAATTGTAAGAAATACCATTATTGATTAGCTATATTTTTAAAAAGAATTCAGAGAAATAATTGTTGTACTTTAGTGTTGAAATTACGCAAAATGCAAACATTTACTTGAATTATTAGTTTTCAACAGAGCTTTTAAAAAAAGGTACCGGAACGCATGAAAAAGGTACCGAAACGCAACCTGAAAAAGCATTCCAGACCGTGATAAAAATAACTACATGTGGAAAAAAAGGTGTCGGAATGCAGTTTCAGTGCATTACGCCAGAACAAAAAAGGACTGGTTTTAAACATAATGTATGGCTCACACAGAATTACTTTTGAAAATATGTGGTGTTTATAGCTCTCAGACAAAAAATTTCCCGACCCCTGCTGTATAAGAAAAATGGCTTTTCGATAACGAAATTTAAAACGGAAAATTTTCAGCCATTCGTTTGAATGTAAATGTGTTTCGAGACTTTAACTAACACACGAGACATTGATCTCCTGTTAGGATTCCTTCTAGAATCGATAATTTGTAACACTCCTCGAGGCGCAGATTTACGTAAAAGGATTTTCCCCTTTAACTGGAAAGTTGACTACATCTCTCTATGACAATGATGTTTCTATTAGTAGATTAAAAATATAATGCAATCATAAAGAAATAGTAGAAAAGCTTTTCGATTTTCTTAATGACAAAAAAAACAACCTTAGAATAAAATTGAAAATGATTATTTTAAAAAACTTTTTTTAAATGACAGAACTCATTAAAAACAAATGATACTTTATTAAAACTGCATTAACCTTCTAATAGATACGATTAAAGTATGCGAGACTATGGTTTGATAATTAAATTAAGAAATCAAAAACAAAAAATAAAAATGGGAAGGAGTGAGGTCTAGAGGACTTCAAATTATTTCAATCTTAGTTCAAGCAAATATTGTGGCAGGTTCTGAGACGAGTTTTTATGGACACATCACCAGCCGTCAGACAGGGCTTTCAACCAGCCATCAGACTGGGCCTTCAGTTAGAAACTGGCTGGTTAAAACAAGGTGAAGTAACATGCAGGGACTTTACAGGCTGCGTTGTTTCCAATGTGACGATTTGCGGTCTGGTAACCAACATTTATGAAATATGCTATGACGAGTAGATAATTCAAGGGTAGCTTTTTTGACCAACAATTATGAAATTTGCAATGACCAGTAGATAAGTTGAGGTCAGCGTATTGATCAACAATCACTCTGTTAACTTGACACATGAACAAACGTCATTATAGTCACCGTCCGAATCTATACTAATAAAAGGCAAAGCCCTAACTGACTGACTGACTGATTCATCACTAATTCTCCAACTTCCCGTGAAGGTAGAAGCATGAAACTTTGGGAAGTTGTTGAGTACAACCTCACGACGATAGTTGGCAAAAATTAATTTTAAAATTCCTACTCAAGGGTCCCAAATATAGTTTTTTCCTAATATGAGCTAAATAAAATAGACTCATCATTAAATCTCCAACATTTCCCGTGTGGGTAGATGCATGAATTTTTGAAAAATTGTTAAGTAACCTTCCGCATTGGTAACAGCCGAAAAGGAATTTTAAAATTTCCACTGATGCGGTGCCGGGGGGCCTCAATGTAGTTTTTTTTTGTTATACACAAATTGGTATGGTATGGTATGTTATGGCAACCGTCCGTCATTATGGGACGATGGCGTGTAATCCTGCTCCTCTGCACCCTTGCCTTTTATCCTGGCCCTTCTCTCTTCACTCAAAGCTATGAGGGATGCTTCCGCGACATGAATGACCTCACGCACTTTTGCCCGCAAGGAGGTGCGCTCCTCGGCAATGGTCTCCCACGTTTTATGGTCTATCTGTGCCAATGAGATGTCTTTATTGCAGGCGTCCTTGAAGCGCAAGCAGGGGCGACCTCTTTTTCTCATACCGGTTGCAAGGCTCTAGGAATGCGCTCCGAGCTCATCCTGTGGACATGACCTAACCACCGCAGGCGCCTCTCACTCAGAATTGAGTGCATACTCAGCAAATGGCTTCTTATGAGTACCTCGACATTGGTGATCTTGTCCTGCCACTTGATGCGTAGAATCCTACGCAAGCATCGTAAGTGGAAGCTGTTGATCTGCTTTGTTTGCTTGGCGTAGGTCGTCCTGCACTCACTGCCATAGAGGAGTGTGCTGAGCACGCAGCCCTGGTACACAGTGATTTTCGTCCTATCTGTGAGCTGCGCATTGTTCCACACTCTTTGATTCAGCCTAGCCAATAATGATGCGGCCTTGCCTATTCTGGTTCCTATTTCCTTATCCAGGGAGAGTGTGCTACACAAATTGAACCATCACTATTTCTCCTATTTCCCGTGTAGCTAGGAGCATGAAACTTTGGGAAGTTGTTGAGTAACTTCCCGCAATGGTAACGGGCGAAAAATATTTAATTTATCACTCACTGGGGGCCGGGGGCCCAAATGTAGTTTTTTCACCTTATATGAGCTAAAGGAAATATTAATTTTGGATGCTGTGTAAATGGATTTAGACAAAACTTTGGAAATAAAAACTTGATGGCCTATATTAAAATAATATAGAGCATTAACATTATATTTATCATTCTTTTGAAGCCAAAGGCCCCTAATCTCTTTTTTCGTAAACATTTAAGAAATTTTAACCATTCGATTTCACACGAATTTTTTAATACAAATAATGACAAACAAATATATCCATCATAATCCAGATTGAAATAAACTGTTGTTTTAAACTTAATTTCCTACACCGTTAGGGCCCCAGGCCCTTATTTTAGTTTTTTTAAAGCCGTATAAATAGTATTTCATTAATTCCACGGCCATTACATTTTCGGAAGTTTTTGAGTACGCTCCCGCGAAGGTTTTTGTCATTAAATTTTTTTAAACACCATTTATTAAGTGCCGGGGTCCCGTAATGCCATTTTCAAAAATGAGTTATATAAAAGGTATTTTAGATAGTGACTACAGGGTATATGGATGGATTATTGACAAAATTTGATATAAAAAAAATAAAATTCGATATTGTAATGAACTCTTAACGTCTGTTCCTTAGGGGCCGGGGCCCAAAATAATTATTTTCGTAATTTTGTAAAGGTTTATTTCCCATTAGAATTTTTAAAAATTTAAATAAATATAGACACGTATCTCCATAATGACCTAGATTGAAATGTTCAGGCCTTATGAGATATGCACATCCTGCACCCATTTTCCACGGAGCCTTAATGTATTTTTATTCCCCATTTGATATTACACGACCTTGACAAATATTGTGAAACAATTTTATCCATCATGATCCAGATTGAAATTAGTGTTACGCGGATTCTCAAAGCAAACTGAATTCCTAACTTTCTGCGGCAAAGTGCGGGTATTTTGCTAAAAAAAATTTGGTCTGTTCTTGGCGTTATTTTTTTTAATAGAGTTGTTGCACATTGCCACTTTTTATAATGCCATGATTGGTTTGTTAGAAACTAATCCAATACGAAAAAACTCTCAATAATTTAATCCAACAAATTTAGTCTCCTGATAATCAGCTTAAATCCATTAAAAATACCGAATGGAAAAAATAATTGACCTGGCTTCCAAGTCGATGGCTCAAAAATTATATTGTATTGTCCAAAGTCGTTAGAGGACGTCTAGGTCTTTAGATTGCGATTAGCTTACGATTAGTGTGTAACTTTATGCCCGTACACATGCATTAAAATCGACGCTTACACTCTATGTGCTCAAAGATAAGTCAATGACCTACTGCAAGCCAGATTTGTGTTGTCTCTGTTCTAAGATCACCTTATGACCCACTGACATCCAGATCTGTGTTGTCCCTTTTCTAAGATCACCTCATGACCTACTGACATTCAGATCCATGTTGTCTCTGTTCTATGATCACCAAATGACCTACTGACATCCAGATCTGTATTGTCCCTGTTCTAAGATCACCACATGACCTACTGACATCCAGATCTGTGTTGTCCCTGTTCTAAGATCACCTAATGACCTACTGACATCCAGATCTGTATTGTCTCTGTTCTAAGATTACTACATGACCTACTGACATCCAGATCTGTATTGTCTCTGTTCTAAGATCACCGCATGACCTACTGACATCCAGATCTGTATTGTCTCTGTTCTAAGATCACCTCATGACCTACTGACATCCAGATCTGTATTGTCTCTGTTCTAAGATCACCTAATGACCTCTTGACATCCAGATCTGTATTGACTCTGTTGATTACACTGTTTTTTTTACATATGATGTCACCATGAAAAGTGTTCAGTCCTCCAGCACCAACAATTAAAGTCGTCCATGAGTCAGATTCGTTTAAGAACCCCTGATGGAGTACTTGAGCCAAACATCACTGACAGCTACGGTGTTGTACTCGATCTCTACGGGCCATATGGGTACCACGAGGCCAATACATCTTTTAGTTCAGGCTCTATGGAGGACTTTGTTTTTTTTTGACATTGTTTTTTTTTGTCTGTTGTTAGTCATCTGGTAACAATTTAATCCATTAGGAGACCAAACCCCAAGGGGTACCGAGGAGACATCACGTGATCAATTTCTCAAATGAAAAACTACAAAGTCTTGGCAAACAGTTGGAATAAAAAAACATTGAGTCTTTTGTGAGAATAAAAAATGTCCCCATAGCTTCACAGGGCTTTTGAGTTTTACCATTTGATAATTTTTTTAAACTCACAAATTAACCAAGTACTAATTAGGTTTTCATTGTATTTGAAACTGTTTTATTAGGCCAGTTTATATATTTTTTTCTTTCCTATTTTTTTAAAACATGTTTTTTTACTGACTTCTGTTTGACCACAGTTTGTTTAATTTCGAGAGTTTCTGACACGAATAACCATTTGCTATTTTCTAGAAGACCTCAATAGTTACGTGAGAAGGCCGGGGGGGGGGAGTTGATTACTCTGGTAATTATTCCTTCTGGTAACAAAAATGATATAGTAAATGTTTAAAAACATGTATCGATGATAAGACCAAATAAACAAAAACAAAACACTGATACTTTTTAAAAAGAAAAAGCTGTTTCCCTATTTAGAAAAATTTGGTTCCCCGGTCCAGAAAAGTTGGTTCCAGGAAAACTTTGATGCCTAGTAAGGAAACGTTGGTCGCTGGAAGACTTAGAGCAATGCTGATCATGAGACTTCATCAACGGGTCGGACTTCAGAGATTACCAGAAGAAAATATGTGAGCTGCTTTATCGTTAATCCACGTTCTTGCCATTGAAGTTGTTTGAACACAATATTTCCTAGGCGCATAAAATATTTAAGAATTTTAAAATAACAAACTGGAAAAAGTTATCCGTTTACTAAGTTTTTTCTCTAAAATCACATATTAATCTGTGGGTTCCACCTACCAACACATAAAAAGTAGCATACGTTTAAATAGTAGTTGAATATATTTATTCGTTATCTACATAACCAATGTTTTTACAAAATTTGTATATGTCAATCTTGTGTAAGTAATATTGAAGTTTAACGTTTGTTTAAAGACAGCTGCAGGTCCTTGTCTTATCACATGGCAGCAGGAAGTTGACGTTGTTGCCTACAATAGAAATAGTCTCTTTCACAACGCAGGCCCTTGTTTTTTTTTATAGGATGTCATATTATTATAGGTAATTCGTGTTTTAGGATTACGTAACGTTACATTTTGAACAGAGCCTTTGAACACATACGTTATTTTAAACATTGCTATACATTTGTTGATTTTTGCTTCGGCCTGTCTGCTGACCAATGCATTTATCAGAGAGTTTCTAGTAATTGTTCTCTCTTAATTTTTAGTGAGGAAAGCATCTTGTTCCGCTATTAATAAAAACATATGTGAAGCAAAATTAACAACAATTTGTTTTTATGGACGAAAATCTGTTTGTTTTGTTACTTTGTTGTCAATTTTTTTATTTTTACTTTTTTATTTTTTTAAAATTTATTCCGTTATTTTTTTTAACATCCAATTGAATTGCAAGGCTTAGAAATATCCGATTTCTTGAATTTGCCATCGTATTTCAGTATTAAATTTTTCTAAGCACCTGATTGGCTAAGAGAGAGATAAAGCTCGTCCAAAATCGGTGATCTCCTAATCTTATTGGTGATAAGGTGGCGAGCTGGAGTATTTGTTGAAAGACTTTGAGCACCAAGAAGATGGGTTACTAATTTGATTGGACAAAAAACTCTGCCATTCTCGTAGTAAAAAAAAGGAATTTTCTTTAATGTCGTCAGTAGACGAGGGAAAGCAAAAACATGAAAGTACGTGATAAAAGCAAAGATGTCTTCACACGGATCAGGGACGAATCGACTCAGACTGATGGGGGACACATCGACTCACACTGATGGGGGACACATCAACTCACACTGATGGGGTTAGACACATCAACTCACACTGATGGGAAGCATGGGGGAAACATCGACTCACACTGATGGGGACACATCGACTCACACTGATGGGGACACATCGACTTACACTGATGGGGGACACATCGACTTACACTGACGCGGGAAAACATCAACATCTAAAAATGAATGAATACATCAAGTGCATGTACTTACAATCAAAGAATACATTCTTACAACAAATGATTTCAATGTACCCACTCCGTATCCACGCACTACCTTTGTGTAGTGTTCAAAGTCCTCTTTTCTTTCATCATTTAAGTTTAAATGTAATGCTTGTCTCAAAGGAAAAGAACCATGATGACGTAAAAATATTTTTAAACAATAATAATATAAATTTACGATAGATGCTAAATTCAATGGTAACATATAATATTTAAATTAAAAGAATTTCCTAAATTATTTGCAGTAGATTTTATCGGCCAAATGTCAACGATTGAAATCTCTACGGCTTGAACTTTGACAAAATACTGTATCTCAAACTTTAAAACTCCGACTAAATAAATTACAATTTTCTCTGTTGGAAATATACTCGTCACACATGACCAATAATTACCTTTTTTAGATAATGAGCAAAACGTGTAACCATATTTATTTAAAATAAACTTTCTTTTTATCAAAATTTTCTTTAGTAAGACTATGTGTTTACACCCCGAATGACCTCTTTAGAGGTATTTGTTCTCTACTTGTGCACCAATATCTATTTACCTTCTCTACTTGTGAATCAATATCTTTGGCATTATGTATGTTTGTGAAACCTAACTTTTTTAATTAGACATAATTGATTTAATAATTTATAAATTGGGTTTACTGCAAAATATTTTGTTTTTACTGTTACACGCTGTTTAAAGACAATTATATATATATAATATATATTCATACAACCTTTACTTTACAACCGTAATAACGTTGTTTTTCTAGATGTTTGATTAAATTCATTATTTTATTGCAAACTAAAACTTATGAAACCAATATGTTAAAATATAAAACAATAGAATGCCTTTAATGTAAACAAATATAAAATATATATTTTTTTAAAAAAATTTCATTGCCTCTCAGGGAAAAAACATTTTTTTTTAAAATACACTGGTACCTCAAGACAAGAATGCTTCAAGATACAAAAAATCCTAGATACGAAAAGCCACTCTAAGAATTCTTTTTCCTAGATACGAAAAAATCCAAGATACGAAAAACGTGCAGCTAACGTCACTGGGAAATCACGTGACGTCATTCAACTCGCAACAGTTCGGCTCTCCTATTGGTCAGTTCCAGCTTTAGTGCTGTGTCACGCTTCCTTTACCGTGTAGTTGGTTTAGTGTTGGTGTCCTAATATTATCGTGAAATCTTCGCTAAATCGTATTTTTAAGGCTTCAAAGGAATTAATAATTAATCGTCTCACTTTAAAGGTAAAGGTTCGCTAATTATTTTTCATTTATTTTATTCTGTTTTCATTGATTGATTATTATTGATTTCATTTATAATGTATACTCTTAAGTATTTTTGAAGAATCCTACTTTGTTTTCCTATAGCTTTTTTATGATATTTTCAAATTTAAGTGCTGTTTCTGTTTAGCTTGGAACAAAAAATACTTAAAGATTAAACACGTGACACAAAAACTTAGTCGAAACCTCCAAAATGAATATATAAACAATGTAATTACGAAAGATAACAATAAAAACTTATGGTCCTTTATCAAATCTAAAAAATGGAACCCTCAGGAATAGCCACACTAAAAGGCTCAAATAATACAACCTATAATGATAATGAAATTAAAGCTAATATCCTTAACACATATTTCGCATCATCTTTTTCTGCCTCAGGCGACAAGGAAGTTTTAATAAATTTAAATAAAATGGAGGAAATAGGTAACATAACTGTAGATGAGATAGGTATACATTCACTCCTAAAAAACTTTAAAATAAACAAAGCTACTGGCCCAGATGATTTGCCTGCAAGGTTATTAAAAGAACTAAGCAATGAGCTGTCCCCAATCCTTGTAGTTCTCTTTCAAGCCTCTCTAAACCAGGGTAAAGTGCCCCAGAATTGGAAATTAGCTAACGTAACTCCACTCTTTAAGAAAGGGGATAAATCAGACCCTGGTAATTAAAGGCCTGTATCACTTACTAGTATCACCTGTAAATTACTAGAACACATAATATATAGTAGAATAGTTAACCACCTTGACAAATATAATGCCCTATGCCCACATCAACACGGCTTTAGAAAAAACAGATCATGTGAAACACAATTAATAGGTGTAATAGATAAACTATCAAAAGGCTTAGACAAAAATGATCAAATAGATACAATATTACTAGACTTCTCAAAAGCATTTGACAAAGTTCACCACCTTAGTTTACTTAAAAAACTTAACTACTTTGGAATCTCAGGTTCCTTACATCACTGGATCCAAGACTTCCTTTTGGGCAGGGAGCAAACTGTAATAATTAATGGATCTAAATCTGCACCAATAAAGGTTAATTCAGGAGTTCCACAAGGAACTGTGCTAGGTACCTTACTCTTTTTAATATATATAAATGATTTACCCAACAACATCTCAACAGGAACAAAAGTTAGGTTGTTTGCTGATGATTGTATAATCTATAGAACAATTAAATCAGAACAAGATAGCAAAATTTTACAAAAAGACCTAGATGAATTGATAAAATGGGAAACTAACTGGAGTATGAGTTTCCAACCAGAAAAGTGTCAACTGTTAAGAGTAACAAAGAAAAAGAAACAAATAAATTCAAAATATTTCATTCATGGAAAGGAACTAACCCAAACTAAAGATGCAAAATACTTAGGAGTCATAATAAAAGAGAAATTATCATGGAATCCCCATGTCAAAGAAGTTATTAAAAAATCAAACAAAACCTTAGGCTTTATAAAAAGAAACCTTTACAAATGTAATAAAGATATAAAACTAAAATGCTATCTCACTTTGGTGAGACCTGTACTAGAATATGCATCTTCTGTATGGGACCCATCCACCAAAGAAAACATTGATAAACTAGAACAAATCCAAAAAAGAGCTGACAGATTCATCACTGGAGAATATTCAAAACTGACTAGAATAACACCATTAGTTAAATCATTAAACCTTGAAACACTAAAGGATAGAAGGACTAAGAGCAAAGTAGTAATCATACATAAAGCAATTAACTCTAATTTAGAAATACAACACAAAGATAACTTAATACAACCCTCAGATAGACATAAGGATAAAAACAGCTTTCTTATTCCGTATGCGAGAACAAACTCATACAAATTTTCGTTCTTCCCGTCCGGAATTCGGGCGTGGAATGGGTTGCCTGAAGAAACCAGGAAAGCCAACACTTTATCAACATTTAAAACTCTAATAAGAATGCAGGACTAAACACAAACCATAGATAAGCGTAGGACGCAATAATCTTCTGTATAGAAGGAGCATCTGAAACAGATAAGATAAGATAAGATAAGATAACAGATGAGGTATTTTACATGTAAATCTTTGTTCGCGGTACGAAAAATCCAAGATACGAAAGCCATCACGAAACGTATTAATTTCGTATCTCGAGGTACCACTTTATTCAAGGGGCTTTGTTTTTCCTATATTACAGAATTGGTCGGTATGTTATTCGGAAGCATTGGTTGGTGTGTCATAATATAGAATTGGTTAGGATGCAATTATATAGAATTGGTTAGTACGCAATCATATAGAATTGGTTAGCATATAATTATATAGAATTGGTTAGTACGCAATCATATAGAATTGGTTAGCATATAATTATATAGAATAGGTTAGTACGCAATCATATTATAGAATTGGTTAGCATATAATTATATAGAATTGGTTAGGACGCAATCATATAGAATTGGTTAGCTTATAATTATATAGAATAGGTTAGTACGCAATCATATAGAATTGGTAATCATATAATTATATAGAATAGGTTAGTACGTTATCATATAGAATTGGTTAGCATGGAATTGGATTATAGAATTGGATTATATATAATTATAAAGTACAAAATAGTATGTCATTATATACACAGGTTTGTATGTCATTATATAGAATTGGTTTGTAAATCATTTTATATAATTTTCAAGAATGTCATTACATGGAATTGATTAGTAAGTCATTTTATAGAATTGGTTTGTCAGTTTTGTATATAATTACAACCATATATCACATGTACCCTATGGCGGATTAAGGGGAGGGGGTAGGCTGAACGGGCTAAAGCCAGGGGCCCCCGACGATTTGGGGGCCCCCAAACTTAGTATATTTTATAATAAAGGTGGACAAATGTTTGCATAAATCACTGAAAATATCATAAAGTAAATACATTAATAACTATTTATTTGATCTCTATTCGGACCCGATAGTCTTTGTAATCGAAAAGCCTGATTAGATAGGCTCAATAAGAGAAAAAATTAAAAAATATTGTTTATATTTTGTAAATTAACAATTGCCGACAATTTCATCTGGTCGTATGGAAGTGCGCAGGCTTGGGGTGCGAAGGATACCAGGATCAATTCCCAGTGGTGGAATCTTTTTTTTTATTTTTTTTTATTTTTACACTCAATTTTAGGATACCGGCATAAAGTTATTTCTTCGTGTTCGGTTTTTTCATGAATAATCATTTTGGCTGGGAAGGCCGATCCCGCAGTACAGACAAAGCATAAGCAAGGAACAATGGACTATTTATTTACAAGTTACAGTCTTATTTTAGCTGCTTGCAATCATTTTATTGAAAGGAACGCTGGCTGGATAGGGCCCCAGTTTGAATGGCAGCCAGGGGCCCCGTGCAGTCTTAATCCACCCCTGCATGTACCTGGTTGGTGTTGGCTAAATACGAGGTTTTAATGTTCCGTTTAGGTAAAAATTTCATTAGTTGTCTACCCTTGTTTATCGATCGAAATTTCTCTTCACAAATCCCCAATCTCATCGGACGCAATCATGCTCTTTATTATCTTTTCATTTAGAGAGATGTTTCCTCTTTTCCTCTTCAATTTTTTTCTTTTGGTTGAGTATCACTCTGTTTTCATCAATCTATATACAGCTTACCGTCTTATCAAATACTTTCCATAAAAACATATTTCACACTTGTACCTCTAATTTTTTTCCCTCTAGACGTTTAATAAATGCAATTTCTCATCAATGTTATTACTATTCATCTTTCTCTTCCTCTTTCTCTCTCCCACACGCTCTCTCTCTCTCTCTCTCTCTCTCCTTTTCTCTCTCCCTTTCTTTCTCTCTCTCTCTATCTCTCTCTCTTTCTAAAATCTGATTTTGCATTTTGTCTCATCAACATTATGTCAGTTCTCTTTATTTTCTATCAAATAATAACCAAAAGAGCCCTAATTTATTATGTTAAATAGCTGTACAAGAGAAGTCGTCTTCCAAATAGGTCACCTTTGCTGGGGAAAGTTTCAGCCGTCAAGGCCTGGCCAAAAGTATCTACGACGTCTATTCAAGTGACTCCTTTACAGCCTGAGCCACTGATGCTTTGGTCAGTGCATCCACTTTTTGTTGTTGTTATATTTGAATCCATAAAAGAATCGCTATTGTTCTGGTCACCGTGTTTTCTTCTACATGAAAATAAAGTGTCATAATAGGTAAATAGTTTGTTTCCGCAATGGGCTAAAACGAAACAATTCGCCTCAATTTCTATCGAAGTTCTTAGCATCTTAATCTTTCTCAATATTCTCTTTTTTAAATCCCTTATATTAACTTCACCGCCGTCTCTGTCGTCATCTCTCTCTCTCTCTCTGTCTGTCTTGGGCGGGCGGGCGGAAAAACAAAAGTAAACAATGACCCACTTCCCGTGATCCGATCGAGCTGAAGGTTGGCACACGGACCCATCTCAACAAAAAATGCATCGTATCAAAATTTCAGATCGATCGAACGTACCGTAATTAAATTAATGAATTTTTAGTTTATCCTTATATAACGTATGTAATTCAAATTCACTGTTTTTTATTGTTTTTTTCCCACGTGAGAGTTTGAGTTGACGCTTTGACGCGACCCATCGAAGTACCGGCGTGCTTTAGTTTACATTTTAGGTGTCACGCTGAGCTCGGTCAAGCGATCGGTGACCAGACTTTTCCCATCTAACCCCACCCACCCCCACCCCCCAGGGTTGTGAAGCAAAGTCGAGTTAACACAGATTCAGTCCGTAAATGTTTGTCGCGTTTGAAGATAATCAATACTGTTAGTTATGTCTCATCTATAAGGGATTTATAGTCAAAAACTTTGTATTTACGGGTTTGTTTTATTTAGCTTTACTTTATTTTTGTTTTTGTCTTTGTTGCTCTGCGTTCATTATTCTACTCTCTAAAGCTGAGATCCATTCATCTCCTTCTAGTACTGTGCTAGCAGTAACATCAACTAAATTCAGATGTCCATCTCCTACCACGACTGTGATGGCGGTTCTGTCTATAAAAGCGATCCATCTTTTCCAACAACATTATTACCCGATGTCGAGTCTTGTCAAGATTAATGTCCCGCCAGGTAATGGGAGAAGAAACTTTCCCAGGCTCTCATAACAACGACGGACAAAAATCGCTGGGGGAATTCTTGGTGACAAAAACCAAGTTGAAAGAAAGAAATTCCAGAAATAAAATGTTTAGATCATCCGATTGTTTTTTTCTATGACGAATATTCTGAGATGGTTGAAATGGGCGCGGGGCATTAAAGAAATGGGTTCCACGTTGATATTTTTGTATTTAGTTTTGATGATTAAAAGAAAGTTTTGAAATATAATTTGTTTATTAAATGGCTATAAACTAATTTTAACAAATACATTTTTTAACTCTTCATAGCATCATTTGTAGCCAAATTTAACGTCATTCAAATCATCTCTAATCGAATAGAATATTAATAGAAAATATTTTTATAAATCAAATTTCTTTCGAAAATAAATATTTATATTCAAATTAAAACGTTAAAAACAAAATGGTATTCCTCTATTAAAAAAGAAAAGAAAATATTTTAACAAAATTAAAATTTTCACCCCAAAATAATTCTAACAGAAGAATTTTGTTCTAAAAACGAAAGAACTATATAATTTTAAACAAAAAACGTCACAGCTTCTACAATAGAAATGTCCTTCTCGGGGCATTCCTGTAATGAAAATATAATTGTAAACTAAAGAATTTTTATTTATCGAAAAAAATGTAACTTTAAAATTAAATAGTCTGTTCTTCTAGCCAAGGGGTTTCCAAACCTTTTGTAAAGAGGGCCATAGGACATGAAGTAAAAGTATGTAAGGGCCGTATTAAGATGGCAAATAAAAATGACATTGGTCTATTCTGATTTACAGGCTTTAAAATTATATCATTATTTGCTTTTTGTAACTTCTAAGTGTGATATTTGTGTGGGAAAAGGCAACAGTCCTATGGCGATTTTTGAGACTTTAGAAATATATTACTACATCATTGGAAATTATAAAAATTGATTAAATAATATCAAAAATTTAGAATAAGCTTGTTAATTTTATACTACGTACCATACGGCCACAACCCCAAAAAATGCAGCTAAATCGCGCTGTGAGGGGCATCCCCCAGGTGGCTGCGCGCAAGGCTAACAACCCTGTCTCGTCAAAAAGAAATATTGTTACAAAAACACCGAGGAGAGTAACAAAAGAGAGTTGAGTCCTTGGAGAGTATGGATTCCTAGACGAGGAATAAATGGCCACAAGTAGTGGAAGCCGAGAACTGGAAGCTATCATCTCTAACAGGACCACAACCATCATTGTAGCGTGCAATGTTCGCACAATGTGTGGAAGCGGACAAGTCAGAAGCCAATAGAGCTAGAGATTATGCGGAAGCGGTGGAGATGGATTGGCCATACGATAAGAAAAGCCTTCTCAGGTACAAGAAGGCAAGCCCTGAAATGGAAACCCCAGGGAAAGCGAAAAAGAGGCCGTCCAAGAAACACTTGGCGCCGAGAATCGGAGGCGGACATCAAGAGAATTGACCATGCTTGAAGACGCTGGCCCATGATAGGGATGCCTGGAGGACAGTCATAGGTGGCCCATGATAGGGATGCCTGGAGGACAGTCATAGGTGGCCCATGCCCTTGGTGGAATCGCAGACGTGGACGATGATTGGCAGATGCCCCTCGTGGACGAAAAGACTAAACAATCCTACATTTAACGTATTGTGTTGAAATATTACTAGACCCAAATATATATTTTTTTAAAAATAGTAATGTAAAAACTGTCTTTAAATTGTAGGCACTCTCGAGACCCATTCATTTCATTTTCCAAGTTGGCCAAAAATATTAATTTTAAAAGGTCAATTTTCACATCGGATGTCATAGAATTACATACACATAACAGCGCATAATTTTATCTGGTTTTTAAAATCAATATCCCCGTTGGTAAACAATAAAAGTTCGTCTATATTTTCCTTCATTGGAGTCATCGTATTTCGTACTCAAGAAACCCCATAATTTCGGCTTTTATTATTAAATTTCGTCATTTTTTTTAAAATCCTTGAATTAATTATTTAAGATGTGACCGCGGGCAAGTTAAAAAGTTAAGGCGGGATGGACTTTAAACATCAGTGTTCTGAATTTTAGAGAACATTTACATTTTTGATGTGATGAGAAATAGCTCCTCACTGTCCCCTGCCGTGAGTGTGTGACCTATGGACAGAACATTTGGAAGACTAGGGTGCTAGTGATTTGATTGGTCCCCTGCCTTGAGTGTGTGAACTATGGACAGAACATTTGGAAAACTAGGATGCTAGTGATTTGATTGTTCCCCTGCCATGAGTGTGTGAACTATGGACAGAACATTTGGAAGACTAGGGTGCTAGTGATTTGATTGGTCCCCTGCCGTGAGTGTGTGAACTATGGACAGAACATTTGGAAGACTAGGATGCTAGCGGTTTGATTGATCCCCTGCCTTGAGTGTGTGAACTATGGACAGAACATTTGGAAGACTAGGATGCTAACGGTTTGATTGATCCCCTGCCTTGAGTGTGTGAACTATGGACAGAACATTTGGAAGACTAGGATGCTAGCGGTTTGATTGATCCCCTGCCTTGAGTGTGTGAACTATGGACAGAACATTTGGAAGACTAGGATGCTAGCGGTTTGATTGATCCCCTGCCTTGAGTGTGTGAACTATGGACAGAACATTTGGAAGACTAGGATGCTAACGGTTTGATTGATCCACTGCCTTGAGTGTGTGAACTATGGACAGAACATTTGGAAGACTAGGATGCTAACGGTTTGATTGATCCCCTGCCTTGAGTGTGTGAACTATGGACAGAACATTTGGAAGACTAGGATGCTAACGGTTTGATTGATCCCCTGTCGTGAGTGTGTGAACTATGGACAGAACATTTGGAAGAGTAGGGTGCTAGCAATTTGATTGGTCACGAGAAACGCCATATTGTATTTTAACCAATCAAAAGGTTCTGAAACTTTGATGTCCGCAATGTTGATTATTTATGCTTTATAATTGGCTATACTTTCGTTTCGACGTACGCTTGGTGGATAATTTGAAATTTTCATTATCTAATCATTCCATTCTTCTTTTGGCCGGTGAGTGAAGTAGCTTTAAGATGTCAATTTCGAAGGCAAATTCAAATAATTGAAATAATAATAGAAATGAACTTTACTTCTACAAGTTACTTGACAAAATGTGACTTCATGAACCAAATTGTCGTTCTTATATTCCAAATGTTTACTTACCCCCACCGTAAGTACATTACCTCACACTTTATTAATGCCTCCGAACTTTAATTATTAATGTAGACCACACGAATGCAAATATGTATTAAGTCAATAATTAAATTCAAACATGTATTGTGTTCTTTTTATTATTAAATCCTTTATATTAACTCGTGGTGTCTGTTTCGTTCCTTGATTGTTTGCTTGCTTGTCGAAAAAAGTTTGGATCAATTTTTAACCAACTTTCTCGTAAGGTAGTTGGCTGAAATTTTGCAAGCAGATTGGTGCCGATGATAAAAACCATGTGTCAAAATTTCAGATCCATCGCATGTTCTGTAATTAAATTATTGAATTTTCAGATTATTATATTTATTTCTATGAATCATGTTATTTTTTTAGATAGTGTCGCGGTGCGTATTATTGTGTGACCTTTATAATACTATCCTGTTGCGCGATTCGGTGCGTATTATATGGACGATAATTTTTTAAAATATATTCCCGATCGGTGCGAATTATATTAAACATGTTTTACAAGACATAACTAAAATTTAGGATTTTTGGATTGTCGTAAGCTGCGTATTATAATGAACATTCTTTTATTTATGTCTCGTATATAAAGGATTTTTAAGTCAAATAATTGTTTTTTACGGGTTTTTTAATTGAAAATCTAACGCGGGGTTTATTATTTAGGGTATTTATAGTGGCCTAATGTGGCCCCCCCCTACACATACATAGTTACTGTATTTTTTATTTTAGTCAGACTTAATTTTCTTATAAAATATACCTTCATGTATCAAATTATAATAGTAACAGTACGTATATACTATAATTACGTTGATAATTTCATTTTGCTTTTTTACCACGTTTTTCTTAACTCACTTTCGTTCCTGTTTGTTGGTTTGTCTGTCCATAAATTTTCAAATCTGCCAACGTAAAATTAAACCACTTATGAGGGTCCTAGAGATGTCAAAACTTTACCACAGATAGATCTTTAATTACAATGTATTGTTTCAAAATTTCAGATCGATCGAATGTACCGTTATTAAATTATTGATTTTTTAAAGTTTATCTATATATGTAAGCATCTGTACCGTCTGCTTTTGTTGACATCCATGAGTTCACCCCATGACCACATCACCGTGTTTTTAAAACGTTAGGCGGGCGCTTATGAGATGTTTGGTATTAAAAAAAATTGAGGTAAAAAAAGATTTAAAAAAACCCCGTTTTTTGTAAGTGGACTAAAAAGAATAAAATAAATAGAGGTAAAAAAGATTTTTAAAAACCACGTTTTTATAAGTGTACTAAAAGGAAGAAAATAATTTTAAACTAATACGTTCAAGTACTTTCATATAATATGACTAAAAACGTGGGGGCGGATGTTTGGTATAAAAATTAAAGATTTATAATTAAGAAGACAAAAAAGATATCTATAAGTGAGTGAATGAGTGAACTGCATATGTAAATCCTCATAAGCGCCCGCCCAACGTTTTTAGTCATATTATATGAACTTATTAGTTTTAAATTATTTTCTTCTTTTTAGTACACTTATAAAAACGTGGTTTTTAAAAATCTTTTTTACCTCTATTTATTTGCCTTAATTCTGCCATATTCTTCTAATAAAATTTCGTGATTTTGTATTAGCAAACATTTTTGTAAATGAATTATATTTCCCAAACGAATCTATATTTTTGATTTGTCCATTTATCATGGCAAAGCCCGAGGTCATCTTTATATAGAAACTTCTCCTCCGACCAGGGTCACTGGGGGTCGAAGTGGGACCTGAATCAAAGACTGAGAAACTCGTGGAATACTCGAACTTATTGAGACACGGCCGGGGCGAGTGCTCACTCAATGATCACACAATTAGCTGGTGGGGCACGTACGGCCCTCCAGAGTTCATTAACCTACCGACTTGACCACAAGGTCCGAATGGTCGAGGTGTGCGGCATCAATAAAGAAAGGGGCCGGGTGTTGGGATGGACAGTTAGGGACAGCGTTGGGGTAGTGGGGTTTTTCCTGGATGTGGTTTGCTGATGTCACTGAATGAGACAAGTAAAAAAAAAGTTTCCCTTTTCAGATCATGCTGGGAGAGAAACAATTTAATTATTAAAGAATATTTTGAACGATGGTGGTGGCTGTGTTACTATATAATATAGTCTTCAATGGGTTAACACATACGGTGATACTACTTACAAATACACTAACGCTTTCTATAAATTTACTTCTAAAAATACACTCTTGCATTATATTATACTGTATATATATTTTATATTAAACATGTATTATAGTAAAATAGTGATAAATAATAATGTATAATCATAAATACTATACACACTCTAACATCCACACTCGTGGATTATATTTTGTCTCATTGCGCCTCCTGGAAACATCCCACAAGGGCCACCAGAGCGTCTTTATACGTGGGCAACCCTTTATCAAAAACAATACTTGAAGATTATTACATTCTGTTTTACAGTGTAGGTTAAGCTATACATTAAGGCAGCAGATAAAATAATGAGTGACAAGCCGAACATGAGAATTATTTATTGACTAGATTACCAAGTAAAATAATGAAGAACTACACTAACTTGTTAAATAATGAGTGATTAGACTAACTTGTTAATTAAATTAAGGGGAAAATATAATTTTTAAAAACCACGTTTTTATAAGTGGACTAAAAAGAAGAAAATAATTTAAAACTTATAAGTTCAAGTACTCTGACTTCATATGAATTAAAACGTGGGGCCGGTGTTTGGTATAAAAATTGAAGATTTCTAATTTAGAATGCAAAAGAGAGATCTATAAGTGAGAGAATGAGTGAACCGCATATGTTAAACCTCATATGCGCCCGCCCCACGTTTTTAGTCATATTAAATCGAAGTACTTGAACGTATAAGTTTTAAATTATTTTCTTCTTTTTAGTCCACTTATAAAAACGTGGTTTTTAAAAATCCTTTTTACCTTTATTTATTTTATTCTTTTTAGTCCACCAATAAAAACGCGGTTTTTAAAAATATTTTTACCTCTTTTTATTTTACCAAACACCTCATCAGCGCCCGCCAAACGTTTAATAACAAGGCGATGAGGTCACGGAGTGAACACGT
The DNA here is from genome assembly GCA_944989445.1 of Ampullaceana balthica. Taxonomy (NCBI): domain Eukaryota; kingdom Metazoa; phylum Mollusca; class Gastropoda; family Lymnaeidae; genus Ampullaceana; species Ampullaceana balthica. The sequence continues at coordinate 1,027,311 of CALYLW010000224.1, forward strand.
CACGTGCGGGTACAGAGGCTTATATAAATATAAACTAAGAAATGCGTTAATTTAATTACGGTACATTGGATCGCTCTGAAATTTTCATACAATGTATTGTCATCCAAGATCTATCTGTGGTAAAATTTTGAGCTCTCTAGGACCATCAGAAGTGGTTTAATTTTACGTTGGCAGATTTGACAAATTGAGTTTCGGACTGGAACGAAAGCGAGTTAATAAAACGTGGTTAATAATGAGTGATTAGACTAACTTGTTTCATAATGAGTGATTAGAGTAACAACTGTAGCAATGAGCTTTACAATAACAAGAAAATTAATGTGTGACTGACTCACATGTGAATAAATGTGTGACTAAACAAAGCAAATGTATATAATGACTGGTTAGACTACCAAGTGGAATAATGAGTTACCAGACTAACTTGTTAAATAATGAGTGATTAGACTAACAACTGAAACAGTGAGTTATTTGACTACAAAGAAATTAATGGGTGACTAGACTAACATAAGAGTTAGGTTCCATTTTCTGTCTTATATCTTATATATATATTTTATTAGGGCTGCGGAAATTAACTATTAATTTCTCGATTAATCGTTAAATTTTTTCTCGATTAAGATTATTTTAATCGATAAAAATTCGATTAAAATTAAAGAAAATATTTATAATATTTCAAAAATTTGTTATTAATAAATAATTAATTATTAATAATTAATAATAATGTATATATTTTTTACCTACACACTTCTCCAGCGTAATATTATAATTTATATTATAATTTTATGTGGACCAGCAGACGTCAACTAAAAAGTGGCTGACAGCCTGAGCTCAGTTACATTTAAACATATAACTAGAAAGTTGAGCAAAAATTTTGTTTTTAAGCTAACGGTGGATGGCAAAGTCGAAGATGGTGGAAATGTTTACTGTGTTCATTGCCATAAACAATTCTCTTTTAAATTATCAAATACATCGCTGACGTACCACCTTCAGCACAAACATCCGATCAAGTATCAACACATTGTCATAACATTTAGTTCAAAATATTCTTAATTTTCAATGTCCGTGCGAAATGTTCAGTTTAAAGACGTCATACATTCCTATTTTTGGCTTTAATCGAAATTATCGATTAATTAATCGATATTTTTTTAAAGTTCACAATTAAGTTTAAATTAATCGATAAAAGCCCATATATATATATATGAAGTCGGACCTCTCTAAGGCAAACTCAAAAGGACCGGAAAAAAATTTGACTTACAGAGTTTTCCAGTTATGAATTAAATAGAGGTAAAAAAAAGTTTTTTTAAAAAAAAGTTTAAAAAATAGAGGTAAAAAATATTTTTAAAAACCACGTTTTTGCAAGTGAAATAAAAAGAATAAAATAAATGGAGGTAAAAAAGAGGATTTTTTTTAAAAACCCCGTTTTTATAAGTGCACTTAAAAGAAGAAAATAATTTAAAACAAATAAGTTTAAGTACTTTCATATAATATGACTAAAAACGTTGGGCGGGTGCTTATGAGGTTTTACATATGCAGTTCACTCATTCTCTCACTTATAAATATCTTTTTTGCTTTCTTAATTATAAATCTTTAATTTTTATACCAAACACTTGTCGCACGTTTTTAGTCATATTATATGAAGGTACTTAAACTTATTAGTTTTAAATTATTTTCTTCTTTTAAGTGCACTTATAAAAACGGGGTTTTTAAAAAATCCTTTTTTTTTACCTCCATTTATTTTATTCTTTTTATTTCACTTACAAAAACGTGGTTTTTAAAAATATTTTTTACCTCTATTTTTTTTAATACCAAACACCTCATAAGCGCCCGCTCAACGTTTTAAAAACACGTGATGTGGTCACGGGGTGAACTCATGGATGTCAACAAAAGCAGACGGTACAGATGCTTATATACATACACTAAAAAGTTCAATAATTTAATAACGGTATATTGGATCGATCTGAAATTTTGATAAAATGTATTGTCATCCAAGATCTATCTGTGGTAACATTTTGAGCTCTCTAGGACTATCAGAAGTCGTTAAATTTTACGTTGGCAGATTTGAAAAATTGAGTTTCGGACAGGAACGAAAGCGTGTTAATAAAACGTGGTTAATAAAACGTGGTTAAAATGGCGTAATAGGCGCAGAATTTGGCCGGGATCTACCAATTAATTCGATATATGGAGGTTTTCGACTTGGGGAAGTTCGACTTAGAGAGGTCCGACTGTATATGTATATATTTATATATATATATATATATATATTTGAACGTGCTTGTGTTTACGTGAGTGTATATAACATTTTATTTTGGAGGCCTTACTTGGGACTAAAACTGAGGTACCTTATTCAAGTAAAATCAATAAATACCATTGTAGAAAATGAATTAAATTAATAAATTAAAGAGTAACAACCCAAAGACATCGGACAGTACAAGTGATAAGGTCCAGTAAACTGGCTCCGCCCCACTTCCCACCAATAGAACAGCTAATCGACCAGGAAATGAAGGTGTGGTGGGAGGTCCCGGATTGGGTGAATAAGAGCGGATGAACGGGTCCATGGGACGTTGAAAAGTAAGACTTTTATGAGTCAACACTACTATATTGGTATACATTGTTATACTTTGTTATACATTGTTATACTTCGTTATACATTGTTATACTTTGTTATACATTGTTTTACTTTGTTATACATTGTTTTACTTTGTTATACATTGGTATACATTGTTATACTTTGTTATACATTGTTTTACTTCGTTATACATTGTTATACTTTGTTATTAGGGCTGCGGAAATTATCGATTAATCTCTAGATTAATCGTTAAAAATTTTATCGATTAAATATCGATTAAAATAATTTTAATCGATAAAAATTCGATTAAAATTTAAGAAAATATTTATAATATTTTTTTTAAAATTTTAGTAATAAATAATAAATTATTAATAATTAATAATAATTTATATATATTTTTTTACGTACAAACATCTCCCGCGTAATATTAAAATTTATTTTATTAATGTATGTTGACCGGCAGACGTCAATTATAAAATGTCTGACAGCCAGAGCCGTCTTTACACCATTTTGGGCCCCCGGGCAAAAATATAGTGTTGGGCCCTTCCCCCGCAGGAATAAAAAATGAATATACATAATATATATAAATAAACATATTCCCATGGGGCCCATATGCTCGTGGGCCCCCGGGAAAATGCCCAACGGGCCTATGCGTTAAGACGGCCCTGCTGACAGCATCAGCGCAGTTAAATTTAAACATATAACTAGAAAGTTGAGCAAATATGTTGTTTTTAAGCTAACTGCGGATGGCAAAGTCGAAGATGGTGAAAACATTTTCTGTGTCCACTGCCATAAACAATTCTCTTTTAAAGGATCAAATACATCGCTGACGTACCACCTTCATCACAAATCAAGTATCAACACATTGTCATGAAATTTAGTTCAAAATATTCTTAATTTTCAATGTCCGTGAGAAATCTTCAGTTTAATGACGTCATAAATTTCTATTTTTGGTTTTAATCGAAATTATCGATTAATTAATCGATAATTTTTCAAAAGTTAACGATTAAATTTAAATTAATCGATAACAGCCCTATTTGTTATACATTGTTATACTTTGTTATACCTTGTTATACTTTGTTATACATTGTTTTACTTTGTTATACATATGTATACATTGTTATACTTTTTTATACATTGTAAGTCATAGTCTCGTAAAAACAAGAAGACATAGTTTCTTAAACTAAATTATTTCTTTGGCCATAATTATTTGTCTAATCGATATGTCTTGAGATCGGTGAGTTTGATATTTCATCAATCTGTTTTAGCACCATTGTTTTATTGTATAAGATTTTTGTCTTATCAATCTGTTTTAGCACCCTTGTTTTATTGTATAAGATTTTTTTCTTATCAATCTGTTTTAGCACCACTGTTTTATTATTATAAGATTTTTGTCTTATCAATCTGTTTTAGCACCCTTGTTTTATTGTATAAGATTTTTTTCTTATCAATCTGTTTTAGCACCACTGTTTTATTATTATAAGATTTTTGTCTTATCAATCTGTTTTAGCACCCTTGTTTTATTGTATAAGATTTTTGTCTTATCAATCTGTTTTAGCACCATTGTTTTATTATTATCAGATTTTTGTCTTATCAATCTGTTTTAGCACCCTTGTTTTATTGTATAAGATTTTTTTCTTATCAATCTGTTTTAGCACCACTGTTTTATTATTATAAGATTTTTGTCTTATCAATCTGTTTTAGCACCCTTGTTTTATTGTATAAGATTTTTGTCTTATCAATCTGTTTTAGCACCACTGTTTTATTGTATAAGATTTTTTTCTTATCAATCTGTTTTAGCACCACTGTTTTATTATTATAAGATTTTTGTCTTATCAATCTGTTTTAGCACCCTTGTTTTATTGTATAAGATTTTTGTCTTATCAATCTGTTTTAGCACCATTGTTTTATTATTATAAGATTTTTGTCTTATTAATCTGTTTTAGCACCCTTGTTTTATTGTATAAGATTTTTTTCTTATCAATCTGTTTTAGCACCACTGTTTTATTATTATAAGATTTTTGTCTTATCAATCTGTTTTAGCACCATTGTTTTATTGTATAAGATTTTTATCTTATCAATCTGTTCGGCAGCCAATGCCCTACTGTATTATATTTTACCACTGATATTATTTGTTTGATCGCTAACGAATTAGTGTACCCCCTCCCCCATTCTCCCACCTGTTTTAGAACCATTGTTTTAGGATATTCTATAACTCCAATCCATCACCCGTGAAATGGATTTTTGTATGATGGAAAGGACGTAGTGAGGGATGTGAAAACCATCTCTGATGATTGGGTTATGTGGGAGAATATCTCATTGATCTCCCTTGTCGGTGCTGGGTTCCATTCTTCAACAACACGTTTCTCTTTCAAATGTCCTCTGGGCCTGTAGTCTGACTATGGTGCTAAACGTATTGTCATCTCTTGAGCGAGGGAAAAAAACTAGAGGACGTCATGGGGGAGAAGGTGGAGGCGGTAGCTCGTGATTTAGGTCAGAGAGTGCTGAGAAATTTTTATTACCACCACTAATGGTCAAGGGGTAAAATTGTCACAGAAAACGTGTGAGAACGCCGAGTGTGATATAAATAAGTAGAGAGCTGAAAAAGCTTAAATTTGGTTTATTAAAATTGTTGATCAAATGTTCAGTCTTTCCCCATTGCACAGCGGATGAAACTTGTCAGACACAGTACATTATGTAATGTAACGCTTAATGAAGATTGTAGTAAAGTTAAGTTATCGCTATTTTTTATCAAACTTTCTTGACCTCTAAGAGATTTAGTAAATTTTAAGCGCTTATCAGTCAGACTTTTAAACAGAAATATTTGACATACAGATTTACTTGACGTGATACTTATCTACGCTTGTTGCGTTATTTCATATATTTATATATATGTATATATATATATATATATATATATATATATATATATATATATATATATATATATATATATATATATATATATATATATATATATTAGGGCTGTGGAAATAAACGATTGATTTCTCGATTAATCGTTAAAAAAATTTAACGATTAGATTTTTTTAACGATTAATCGACCCACCACTTATAAATGTACTGGAAGTCCAAAAGTACAATATTTCGGCCGCTAATTATAAACTAGTTTCCGGACGATTACACGAACATTTTTGTTTTAAACTATCCACTTAGGTGATTATTCAAAATGCTGATAAAGGTTGTTTCCATTGAGAGAAATCGTTTGCCTACCATGCAATGTTCCCTCTAAGTCTAAGCTCGTTGTTTCGTGTGCTAAGTTTTAAAAACGAACTTGTTTGGAAAGTTGAACAACGTCCATTTGTTGTGAAAAATTTTACAGAATTTACTGCGCGGTAATTCTAAACTCCTGCGTGGCGTCGGTAAAATTTCTGAGCAGCGGCGCTGCTTAAAGGGAACATTGCTACCATAGTTCTAACACTTCGCTTACATAACTCATGCAAAACAAACAATTACTACAGTATCAGAAACTTCAAATGAGACAATCTAAAGCTATTTTAACGATTGTTCAACTCGGCTGGTTATATTGTCAATAAGACCCGCTCATCACTTGACCCAAGTAATGTCAATTCACTTGTCTGTTTGCGTTGTTGGTTAAAAGATGTCATATAAAGAAGACATTCCAGTGTTATTTCGATTTTCGACAAGTACGTTTAATAAATGTTACTTATTTTTGACACCATAAATTTAATTTGAGCTTTAATCGAAATTAACGATTAATTAATCGATAATTTTTCAAAAGTTAACAAGTAATTTTAAATTAATCGATAACAGCCCTAATATATATATATATATATATATATATATATATATGTGTGTGTGTGTGTGTGTGTGTGTGTGTGTGTGTGTGTGTGTGTGTGTTAAAGGCAAAGTTTGAAATTCAGGCATTCTATAGAATGCCTAGGCAATGTATAGAATGCCTGATGGTTTCAGGCAAAGTATGAAATGATTGCTACTTCATACATTGCCTACGCATTCTATAGAATGCAGAGTTGTCGTTCGGCAAAGTATGTAATTGGCCAACTCCCGCCATTTTTCCAGCCACTTATGTTGCCGGTGGCGCTTTGGTCGTTGTTTGATGATGGCGATCGAGGCCTTTGAGTGTTGAAAGTTATTGTATGTATGGCATCTGTCCGTCTACGAAAGACGATAGATTTATCTTTATTATCTGCAGCTCTTGGTGTGGCTGATGAGACCAATCCTTGATTGGCAGTCTCTTCTGCATGACACACACACGAAAGCAGTGGGGCAGTGTTGCCTGGCCTTTCTCCTCGCTCTTTTCCCGACTGCTTCTGCCCTAGTTTGCTCCTCTGCTCTTAGTGATCCTTCTTTCACTATAGCCCGCCACATGGACCTATCCTCTGCCAGGTTTTCCCAGTTTTGTATATCAATGTTGGCTACTTTCATGTCTCTCTTGCATATGTCCACGTATCTGAGACATGGCCGACCAACCGACCTTTTCCCTGTCGCCAGCTCGCTGTAGAGCACATCCTTGGGTATGCGACCACTTTGCATCCTCTTGACGTGTCCAAGCCAACGGAGGCGTCTTTGGCTTAATATTGCTGCAATACTACTCATGCTTGCTTGAGCCAGGACCTCTGTGTTGGGGACTTTCTCTTGCCATTTGATGTCTAGGATGCGGCGCAGGCATCTGAGGTGGAAGCTATTGAGCCTTCTTTCATGCCTGGTATAGGTGGTCCAAGACTCGCATCCATAGAGGAGTGTGCTCAGTACGCAGGCCTGGTATACCTGCAGCTTAGTCCTTGCTGTGAGTTTGGCATTGGACCAGACTCTTTTGTACAGTCTAGCCATAACAGTTGCTGCCTTCCCTATCCTGCTACTTATCTCATCTTCCAGTGAGAGGGTGCTCGAGATGTTCGATCCAAGATAAGTAAAACTGTCAACAGCATCCAGGTTGCAGTCATCAATGGTGATAGTCTGGAGAGAGGCAGCATCCTGTGCCATAATGTTGGTTTTCTTTATACTTATGGTCAGGCCAAACTCTTTGCAGGCAGCGGAGAAGCTGGATACAAGGTTCTGCAGGCCGTCTGCTGTGTGGGATATTAAGGCGGCATCGTCTGCAAATAAGAGCTCGCGCAGCAAAATCTTCCTTATTTTGGTCTTGGCTTTGTGGTCCAAGGTTGAAAGTTATTGTAATGCAGCGTTTACCCGGTACGAGGTTCCACTACCAAATCAAAGACAATGTTGCCAAAATTCTTCTTACGACGTCAGTTTATATCATCAGGCTGAGATTCCACAGACGTTAACCCATAACGTTTCCCTTTGGATGGCTGTGTGACCATGTCGGAAGAGAATATAGTGCTAGGACAGGAATCTAGCCATGTTGACATGCAACGACGGTTCTACGATGAGTTATCTAAAGTAAGAGCCAATGCTGCGAAAAAAAGCGTTATTTTTTTTATTTTAAAAAACTGAAACTGTTACGAAAAGTTGGTGGACGATGCGAAAATTGCTAAGACCACCATTAAGCAAGAACCACGTGACTATTGGCTGGTGAAACACTATGATGTCATGATGGTGGAAAATAAGAGTAAGTTGATTTACCCTGTTAAAGAAGGCGTGAGTGCCATTCTGTTTTACGTCGCAGACTCCGATATATTTGACGTACTTCATAAAGCCCATTTGGAAATTGGTTATGGAGGACGGGACAGAATGTTGAAAGAACTTTCACCCAAATACAAGAACGCTACCCGTCATGATATTGAACTGTGTATTAACCTTAGTGAACCTTGCCAGAACAAAACAAAAAGGCATAAAAAAGGCATTATGGTCAAGTCAATGGCTTTTTAAATCCTTTATATTAACTCGTGGTGTCTGTTTGAACCCTTGATTGCTTGCTTGTCGGTCGCCAAAACTTTGGATCGATTTTTAACACACTTTCTCGTAAGCTAGCGAGCTGAAATTTAGCAGGCAGTTTCGTGGCGATGATAAAAACTATGTATCAAAATTTCAGATCGATCGCATGTACCGTAATTAAATTATTGAATTTTTAGAATATTTTATTTATTCCTATGTATCATGTTATTTTTTGAGATAGAGTTTCGCGGTGCGTATTATATTGAACAACCTTTCTGTCGCGCAATAAGGTGTATATTTTATTGACAATACTTTTTATAAACATATTCCTGATCGGTGCGCATTATGTTAAACATGTTATACGGCACAACTGCAATTTTGTATTTTTGGATGGTCTTGCGCTGCGTATTATAATGAACATTCTTTTAGTTACGTCTAGTACATAAAGGATTTATAGTGAAAAACTTGGTTTTTACGGTTTTTTTAATTTCTGAAATCAACTCTCGCTGTCAGGTCGATCTCGTAGACTTTCAATCACATCCTGATGGGGAATACAAGTTTATAATGATGTATCAAGATAATCTCACCAAGTGCATGGTTCTCAGGGCCCTGAAGACAAAGAGGGCACAAGAAGTAGCGTATCAGTTCGTAGACATATTTACGTTGCTTGGTGCTCCAATGATTCTACAGTACAATAATGGTAGGGAATTTGAAAACAATACGGTAAGAAGCCTAGAGGAGTACTGGCCCACCTTGAAGATCATTCATGGCAAACCACGCCACTCACAAATCTAGGGGAGCGTCGAAAGAGCTAACCAGGATATTGAAAATATGCTGTGTGCTTGGATGCAAGATGAAAAAACTGGCCACTGGAGTGAGGGGTTACGGTTCGTCCAACTCAAGAAAAACAAAGCTTTTCATTCAGGGATTAAAAGATCACCATACGAAGCTTTCTTTGCTCACACATAATATATTGATAATTTATACAGCACTGTATCCCAGTACGGAATTGGGCTCACAGTGCTTCGTTTTAAATGTAGATAATAACATACATAAAAGTATTAAATATAAATTCATATCATAACAACCACATAATTGACAGTGCGTTACACATAAGCTACATTGATCATTAAAAGAAATGTTGTTTCATTAATTTTGAAAATAAATCTTGACAAAAAACGTGTTTTAAGAGCAGTCTTGAAGGACTTGGTAGTTGGAATACTACGAATGTGTAATAGTAGAGAATTCCATTGTTTGGCTGCACAAAAAGAGAAAGACCTATCGCCAAATGTTTTAGTGCGTGACTTAGGTACAGAGAGAATGCGTGTGCCTGCAGAAGAGCGTAGCTGACGAGTGGGTGAGTAGACCGACAGAAGTTCAGTTAGGGCATGAGTCAGAAAAGAAGTTGTGACAGAGGACGGCCAGTTTGTAATCAAGAGGGATTTTTTTAACATCATTAGCCGTTTTGGGCCGGGGCCCTAAATGCGTTTTTTTAATACAGGCTATATAAATCTTATACCAAGCATTGCTCACAGGTTGGATTGACACTGACCAAAGTCTGTACACAAAAATGTTTAAATCGTATTAAGTTTCTATAGAACACTGAGCTTCTTATATCCACTTCTTCGACAACGGCGATCTAACTACATTTTTTAAAAACGATTTTACTGTTAATTTCAAGTGACATTTTAATAAGACCTTGATAAAATCGTGGCATATAATATGTACATCGTGATCCAAATCTTTAACTTTATATAATACTTCGTATAAGAACAAAGTCCGATAATGCCGTTTCTTACATATTTTTTAAATAAATGTTTGTAAACATTGGCTATTGGTTGGAGTTATGGAAATAGACCAGCGGTTCTCAAACGTTTTAAAAGTTTCTGCTTGGTAGTCCCTTTAAAAATATGTCGATAGCTCGCGGAAACCCTTAATAAAAAAATTAAAAATTATAAAAGTGATAAAAACATTATTTACAAAGAATTTAGTATTCACAAATATTACATCGCATTTAATTGTTAGATACATATTTATATGTCATTGGAATGGATGCACGTGTTTGGCCTGAAATAGTTTTTCTGTGTTCGGCTTTCTTTGGCCAGTGCACATCTCTTGTCATTTGTCTCGTATAATCTATTTCAAGATTTTATCATCTTCCACGTTTTTGTCATATATTAACAGTACAAAGATGCAAAGTCATTCAAATAAGGTGAACATTGAATTCAAAACAGTTTACATCACGTGCGAAATATGCGTTCGTTTTTTCGAGGTCCTACCGAAACTGCTTCGCGTTCTACCAGGGGACCACGGAGCCCACTTCGAGAACCACTGATATAGACCAAACTTGGACACAACTCTTCATGGCCCATATCAAAATACCCATGGGGATTAAAGTCATGGTTTCCGCTCCTTCGGGAACCAGCCCCCCTCCCCCAATATCAATTTCTTTCTATAATTTTATTATTTATTCGACATTAGATTTTAAACTATTTTGATAAAACTTGGCACATGTGTCCATCATGACCCAGGCTGAACTTTAAGTAAAACACACTTTGGGGTCGGTTGCACATTTTGTTAATTTTCCGTATTTAAATAATATAAACATTATTTTAAACATTGGCTGCCGGGTGAATGGATGGATCTCAAGTTGCTTTAAGCATATCTTAAACCAATCACAATCAAAGTCTACAGGCCTACATGCTCTATGGTATATGTTCAGATAGCTCTCTGTGTTATATCAGATTGGGTTATATATTAGATGTATTTATCTAACAAATGTATTTGTATATCAGAAGTGCTTATATATCCGATGTACTCATATATCAGATGTTTGTATAATACATATGTATTCAAATATCAGATGTGTTCATATTCAGCTGTGTTTAAAAATCGGATGTGTTAATATATCATATGTGTTTATATATCAATCGTCCTTCTTCAGCATAAACTTGTAGCAAATCGTCAGTTGTCTTGTTTTAAACATATCCTCTACCCCTCTTTAGACACAGTTGTCTTGTTTTAAATATATCCTCTACCCCTCGTTATACACAATTGGAACGGGTTCTTGGTGTGTTTCTTTAAAAAGATGGCGTTTCCTTACAGATTTTATTTCTAATGAAACCCGAATACCAGTCGGCTGAACCCCTTAACCTGGACCACAGATGTTCCTTCATCATTCGAGAATGTTCCATTTTCTTATATAAAAACTATATAACTGTCATGCGCTTTTTTTAATCTATAGTAAGCATTTTGTATGTTATGAAATAGGATAGGAATATTATTTTGAAAGTCACTGGACATTTATATTTATATTTTCTCTTTTAATTTTCTAATGTATTTACACCGTAACATAAATGAGGCGAAGAATTAGAGTAAACACGACCTTGTGTGTTGATGAACCTGAACTAAATTTGGTAAAAACCTTCGCAAGTCGAAGATGTACCGGGATGTAAAAGATAAACAATAAAGAATTCAAAACGGGAGATCGACAAGAATGGCGACCCATCTGGAATGGGACACAAATATATTAATGCTACATGGATTATTGCCCCATCAGGGAACAACATTTCGCGCGGAAACGGGATTATATCGGGGAATAGAACGGGATCCCGTTATGCAATGGCGATCATATGGGAGCAAATGATTCTATCGGGGCTTGGGATTGTGTGTGTGTGTGTGTGGAATCATTTCGGAGTTACTTTTACCAAGAATAACTTTTGTGTGTGTGTCTTGATATTATTATTTTTTTAATTTTTTTTTAATTTATAAACCAGTCCTTCGTTAACAATAAAATATAATGGCCTTAATTTATATTTCACATTTCCTGAAACCGGGTATACAGGCTAGTATCCCTATATGTATTGCGCCTAATCGCGTCTGAAGCCGCTATGCCCGGTAACTCTTGATTTTTTTTTAAATTGAAAATATAGACGTAAAAACATCATGATTTTGGTTCTGAGATTAACAGAGCGTGTGGTGTTTCGCGCCGTAAAATAATATATGATGTGACGTCATTGTTTTAGCTTTTATTATAATAAATTGGAAAAAGGAAACAATGTAAAAAGAGCAATGGTTTATTCGATGTTATTGATTTTTTTTTATGTTGACAGCGCGAGTGTGTTCATGTGTGTGTGTGTGTGTGTCTGCATGTGAGTGTGTGTTTGTATTAGTTGTGAAATAACGATTGATTTCATAGATTGCTAAAAGTGAAAATAAAGATTAAAATGAATTTACCAGGTCTTTCTAAGAAGAAATTGATTTATGTATAGTTACAATATGAACTGGGTTAAGATTGGGGCAATTGGCGGCACATATATTTCTTACTTCTCTTTGGTAATGGCGGCGTCAATAACTTTCAATAACATCATCCAAACCTGGGTGGAACTAGCTCTATCTTACCAACTATTAACATGCCTATAACATAAATTAGGCCGAGCTTTTTGTTTAAATTTAAAGCCATATCTTTGCGATATAACTGCAGGAATATATGAAAAACTATTTAAACATTTACTATAAGTTTGTGTATACCTATGTATAATATCGGAACTAGCATCGCAAGAGTGTGTCATCTGTAGAAAAAATTATTAAAACAATCACTATGGCAAGCTGGAATACAATTATAAATAGAAAAATGCATACGGAACAGCGTTTGTTGCATGAAGCAAATGTTTATAAATGCTTAGAGCAAAAATCCGTTAATTTTATTTATACAAGTAATTGCCAATACGTCCTTTGTCACTGCTTGGTGGAAAGATCACGAAAAGTCATTGAATATGAATGAAATAATTGTTGATGATCAATTTCTCATCATTTTATTTTCAGGTAAGGTGTTATGTTATGTTTCATGTGAAAAGAAAATGAGCCCTGTGCATTAGTTGGACGATTGCTTTCATGGATCGCCACAATGGAAAATAAACATTGAAAAGAACTTGCAGGCCCTTTTAAAGAAGAAATTGCATTATATATAGTTATAATATGTACTTGGGTAAGATTTAGGCTAATTGGTGGCACATTTATTTTTATAGAAAGGGGAGGGAACCTTGGAGACATTTTGAAGGGTATTTTTCACTAATAAAATCACCCAAATCTGGGTCAAACTAATTTTATCTTAGCCACTCTAAATTACCGTAGTTCTATTTTTGAAAAAATGATTTAAGTGCAGACGAATAATCAAACTTACATTTTAATATAAGTTTTTATACACCTACATATATAATTGGACGGAATCAAATTTTATACGGGCTTATAATTATAACAACATCAAAATTGCATAACATTAAATATACAGCTATAAAATGCACAAGGAACCGCATTTTTGCATTTAACAAGTGATTTGTGATATAAAAAAAAACAATGGCAAATATTTGTTAAGTTAAAGATTTATTTACCTTAGGTGCTTACATAATACAAGAGAGAGTTTAGGATCGATTGCTCTATAAACTGACATTTAGGAAAGCTGTATTGAAAGTAAATGATCAGGGATTTTAAATAAGAAAATGGAATACGTATAGGAGTTATATACACTTTTGTAAGAGCGAGGCTAAAAAGCGGAATAATTATTTTTATAAAGAGGGGCAACTTTATGAACTATTTGAAGGGTGCTTTTTATTGGTAGGGGCAGGAGTTAATAATATCACCGAACCCTGGGTGGCAACACTATTTCTTAACCACTGATAATATCCTTTTTGCAAAGCTTAAGCTAAACCAGCAGAGTAAATTTTAAGCCCAAACCTTGCGACTCAACGTGTGTCTTTTAAACAAATAAAATATATTCCCAAACCCCCCTACCCCAGGCATCAATATTCACATAAGTATTATATAGCTCCATAAAAACATATCAAATTTGTCTTGAATACATTCTCATGCATAATCTGTAATGTAATGGATGTTGTGGATTAATGGGTAGACCAATGATAAAGCTTACCTTAAATTAAGAAATATAAAGCTACCTATTCATATAGGATACACAAAAAATACTTAAAGATTAAACACTTGACACAAAAACTTAGTCGAAACCTCCAAAATGAATATATAAACAATGTAATTACCAAAGATAACAATAAAAACTTTTGGTCCTTTATCAAATATAAAAAAATGGAACCTTCAGGAATAGCCACACTAAAAGGCTCAAATAATAAAACCTATAATGATAATGAAACTAAAGCTAATATCCTTAACACATATTTTGCATCATCGTGATTTTCTGCCTCAGGCGACAAGGAAGTTTTAATAAATTTAAATAAAATGGAGGAAATAGGTAACATAACTGTAGACGAGATAGGTATACATTCACTCCTAAAAACTTTAAAATAAACAAAGCTACTGGCCCAGATGATTTGCCTGCAAGGTTATTAAAAGAACAAAGGAATGAACTGTCCCCAATCCTTGTAGTTCTCTTTCAAGCCTCTCTAAACCAGGGTAAAGTGCCCCAGGATTTGAAATTAGCTCACGTAACTCCACTCGTTAAGAAAGGGGATAAATCAGACCCTGGTAATTACAGACCTGTATCACTTACTAGTATCACCTGTAAATTACTAGAACACATAATATATAGTAGAATAGTTAACCACCTTGACACATATAATGCCCTATGCCCACATCAACACGGCTTTAGAAAAAACAGATCATGTGAAACACAATTAATAGGTTTAATAGATGAACTATCAAAAGGCTTAGACAAAAATGATCAAATAGATACAATATTACTAGACTTCTCAAAAGCATTTGACAAAGTTCACCACCTTAGTTTACTTAAAAAACTTAACTACTTTGGAATCTCAGGTTCCTTACATCACTGGATCCAAGACTTCCTTTTGGGCAGGGAGCAAACTGTAATAATTAATGGATCTAAATCTTCACCAATAAAGGTTAACTCGGGAGTTCCACAAGGAACTGTGCTAGGTCCCTTACTCTTTTTAATTTATATAAATGATTTACCCAACAACATCTCAACAGGTACAAAAGTTAGGTTATTTGCTGATGATTGTATAATCTATAGAAAAAATTAAATCAGAACAAGATAGCAAAATTTTACAAAAAGACTTAGATGAATTGATAAAATGGGAAACTAACTGGAGTATGTCTTTCCACCCAGAAAAGTGTCAACTGTTAAGAGTAACAAAGAAAAAGAAACAAATAAATTCAAAATATTACATTAATGGAAAAGAACTGACCCAAAACTAAAGATGCAAAATACTTAGGAGTCTTAATAAATGAGAAACTATCATGGAATCCCCATGTCAATGAAGTTATTAAAAAATCAAACAAAACCTTAGGCTTTATAAAAAGAAACTTTAACAAATGTAATAGAGATATAAAACTAAAATGCTACCTCACTTTGGTGAGACCTGTACTAGAATATGCATCTTCTGTATGGGACCCATCCACCAAAGAAAACATTGATAAACTAGAACAAATTCAAAAAAGAGCTGCCAGATTCATTACTGGAGAATATTCGAAACTGACAAGAATAACACCATTAGTTAAATCATTCTAGTGTTTCAAGGTTTAGGATAGAAGAACCAAAAGCAAAGTAGTAATCATACATAAAGCAATTAATTCTAATTTAGAAATACAACACAAAGATAACTTAATACAACCCTCAGATAGACATAAGGATAAAAACACCTTCCTTATTCCGTATGCAAGAACAAACACATACAAGTTTTCCTTCTTCCCGTCCGGAATTCGGGCGTGGAATGGGTTGCCTGAAGAATCCAGGAAAACCAACACTTTATCAACATTTAAATCTCTGATAAAAATGCAGGACTAAACACAAACCATAGATAAGCGTAGGACGCAATAATCTTCTGTATAGAAGGAGCGTCTGTAAACAGATAAGATAAGATAAGAATTATTTTTTTTTAAATTGTAGAATAGTGATAGAATAATGCGATGGCATGGTATGTGCTTCGGTTAATAACTGTAGAGTTGTCTATTGGTGCAAGTGTGTGTGTGTGGGGAGGGGGAATGTGGGTACGTGCGTGTGTAATGGTTATTTCTATGTCTGCTAATGTTGAGCCTCTAACAAGACTACCAGTAATTATCTTCTTAAACCCTTCATATCTGTTTCAATTTACGTCTTTAGGGTGTTTTCTTTATTGTAATATACTATCGGTTTTAGCATCATAAAAAATTATATTGCAAGCTGGTATGATGTTTTGATAAATCAGTCAACTTTATGCAGGCAAATAACAACATTAAATTCCCTAAAAATAAATTTATAAATAGAAAATACATACAGAACGGTGTTTGATACGTGAAGTAAGTGATTGGTAAAGAAAACAATGAAAGTGTTTGTTAGGGACGAGATTTATTTAGCTTAGGTGCTTAAATAGTGTACGTAATTTTTTTTTCTGGAACGATTGCTCCATAAACTGTCCCAAATGAATATATTGATTTCAACAAAAAAAAATTTCGGTACTGTTAAAGACGAAAATGGATTATATATAGGGGTTATGTGCACGGGCGTAAGAGTGTAGCTAATAAATGAAACAGTTATTTTTATATTGATGGGGGCAGGAGTCAATAATATCATGGGTGGCATAAACATTATATCTTAGAAATTGTTATATACTTTTTGCATTATACAAACTAAACCGGCAGGGTAATTTTTAAGCCCAAACTGTGCGATTCAAAGTGTTTCTTTAAAACAAATAAAAAAACATCCATACCTTAATTTAGCATCAATATTGAATATTCACAGAAATAATATCTGGCGCATTAAAAAATATATCCCATTCATTTGACTAAGGTGATGCTTATCCTGGAAAAAGAAATAATGTTTTGGAGAACTTTTCCAATGAACAAGTAATCCTAAAAACATGTATTTAAGAGCTAACAAATGATGAAAGATCGATTTAAAAAAATAAAATTGGCTAGATTTCTAGAACAATGCGGTTACATGGCATACGCTTCGGGTAAAAACTGTAATGTTCTTTAAGGTGTAAATATATTAAGTGAAAAGAAATATCACGGTATTACGACTTTTATGAAGGATCTAACATCAGAAAGTGCGGGTTCTGCCGGAAAAAACACACTAACAAAAACTCATTTTGTGACAAGCTGCTTTGATTTTATTAGATCAATATTATACAACAGGAATAAAGACTGATTTCAAAGGCAGATCATGGGGTTAACTAAATGGAAGTTTTCTTTTAAACTGTATACACTTTCTTGAAAAAAAAATTGTTGTTAACCATTCTGATTTAAAATCAAATCCCTACATAGTAAATGTTTTATATTATGAACTTAAAAATAAGTCATTTTATGAGCTGAATAAAGCTGCAAGGAAAAAAAAAGGCTTAGATATAAAGAAAAATAATCTGTTTATTTTAGTGGAACAAGTATCAGCCAAATTAGTGCTTTTTAATATTAGAAAAAAAGAGCGGGAAGCCATTATAAACGACATACATTTTATTAGAGGTTCAATATCTCAGCATTTTTAAAAAAAGCAACATTGTTATGTTCTTATTCATGTGAAAAGATAATGTGTCTTTTAAACAAATAAACCTTATTTTCCACCCTCCCCAGGCCTCAATATTCAATATTATCTGGCTCAAACAATATCCTATTAATCTTGAACTAATTTCATGCTTAGACTATAAAATGTTATGGGTGTTTTTGGAGAGCTTTTTCCTAGAACCAACGGAATCATATGGACATATATTATTTTCATTTTATGATTCATGTGAAAAGAAATTCAGCCTTGTCCATTAGAGTTTTGTAACTGTTAAGGACCTTTGTTATTCTGGTAGAGTATATAGAGAAAAGCATGCGTTATTAAAGAAGAAATAACAAAATTGATGGGTAATATTTAAATTCATAATATTTTCTATTTTCTCGACACACATATTGTGGTTTTTATGAAGAAGTGGTTTGATTTACCAATATCCAAATTTCCTGATGCGTTTATACCCATCTAAAAATTTCTATGGGGAATTTGAGAGCCAAAAATGAAATATAGTTATTTTTATTGTGCTTACCCCGTAGCATAACACGGTCATTGCGCTCTTATAATATACATATAGATAGAGAGACAGAGAGAGAAAGACCGAGAAAGAGAGAGAGAGCTGCGCGTCATACATAAATATTCGACTAAAATAAAACACTAGTATATATTAATAACAATGATACAAAGTAAATTAGTTCTTATTTTAGATTTACCTCTTATTATAAATTATCAGATTGAAATAGCTCTAAATAAATACAACACCCACTCCAAAATTTTATACCCATTCCTCATGTCCTATTTTAATCCTCTCCAATTTTCTCGTTTCATACTCCCTTAATCCTCTCTCATCTTATTGCTATATACTCCTCATTCCCTCTTTCAGTCCTCCCTTGCTTCTTGCTATATATTCCCCACTCCCTTCCTCATCTCTCCCTTTTTTGCAACACATTTCCTTTATATTTCTCATATCCCGACCATATTCCACTTAATTTCAAGGCCATATTGCTAATCCAGCCTGACACCGACGTCATCTAGATGGTCTGCCGCCAGGATATCTGTTGATGAAAATCATGACATGTGTATTTCTTCTGATGATTAGACTTATGCGCATCCCCTTGCCTCAGTATGACTTATGACCCAGGAAGCGATCTGAAAATAGCATTTGCAGTTCTAAAATAAGAAATAATCTTAAAAACGCGTTTTAAAGTATTTATAACGAACATTTTCAGTTCCCCGTTAATCCTATTCAATTGTCTCAACTGCAAAGATTAACTCAGATACCTTCCAGTCTACACAATGGAATCCTCCAGAAATTACAATGTCTATTCAGATACAGTCGGGTAATTTTGACACTGACGTATTTATCAACCTGGGATTAAATAAAGGATAAACCGTTGTTGAAATAAGATTCATCCCTTAATCTTGCTATCCTGCACAGATGACATCACGTGACCAGGCGTGCATCTCTTATCGTCTCCAATTCTCAAATCTTGGCACAGACAGCTCCACAAAGAGAATACAAAAGAGAGTGTCAACAATACGTGCCTCGCGCATGGTGATTTCCCTTTGATTAACTCCCTTTGGACCTCCCATGACCTTGACGAAAGGCTTCTGTACATTTTTATTTATTTGCCTTCGATTTTAAGATGATGTAAGGCAGTGCTTCTAAAAATGATGGTCCGCGGACCGGTGCCGGTCCGTGAGTCATCCACCGCCGGTCCGCAGAAGTTATCAAGAAAGAACTGAAAAATATAATTATAATTCTCCATTTGCAACAAATAACAGTAACCCTATCGAATATGTCAATTTTCCGGCAATAAGCACATAAAATAAATTATTTTTCGCTACCACGTCAGTAGAGGTAATATTGTGCACCGCTTCCTGGAGCAATGGATAAATTCCTGCCGGCCAGCTATACTAAAAAGTTTAAGAAGCACTGCTGTAAGGTAAAACGTTATACTAATGTTATATAATGTTATACTGATAGAACACTTATGTTACACTAATGCTATACTGATGTTATACTAATGTTATACTAATGATATAGTAATGTTATACTAATGTTATACTGATGTTACAATTATGTTACGCTAATTTTATACAGTCTACTAACATGATCAGGCGCGGTGATTAAAAAAAAATAAAAAAATAAAAAAAAATTGTTTTTTTACAAAAAAAAGAAATGTATGAGATCTTAATTGAAAATAGAATTATTCCAATGAATAATAAACTAGTTTTAATTCATGGTTTTCCATCCTGGTAGATTGAAATGATTTCAGCTGAGCTCATGTTTTTCATGCACTCTTGTGAGTTGCGATCAAATGTTTTAAAATTTTCAGCTAGGCTTGTACTAGCTACAGCGAATATTTAGATATGAAAATTAAGCATGTGAATGGAAGATATCTGGAAACTATTTTGTTTCTTGTAAACGATTTCAAATAACTACTATGTAATGAATAATTAATATATTAAGTTATCATATTACATTTAATTGCAAGGTCAAGGTAATATTTACGCAAGCAAAAATATAAGAGTGTTAAAAACTTGATTGTTTAGCAGAACGGTTAACTTGAAAACGAGTGCACTAAAATATGCAGTCTCTATCTGCAAAGTTAATCTTGATGAGCTTGCTTTCATGCATGGCCGTCTATACCGGAGACAGCACCACTTCGTGGAAAAGGATGTAAGCTGCTACATTCTCATGGTTGGTTTTAGTTTCAGCTCTCATAAACCGGCCCACGATTTCACTCCCGACCACTATGATACGGGCATCGCCATAGAGATGATTTTCTACCCACGTCCGTCCCGACCTATTCCAAATATGGCATAACAGTCACTCATCAGTTAAACTTTGCTGCCAACATAGCGGACAGCCGTGGTCACTTCTAGCGTCCAGATATTGAAATTAGCGCTGTTCACATCCTACCGGAGTGATCTGTTTCTGACTACTATGATGCGGTTTCCACCAAGGGTCTCTTTTGCTCTGTCGTGACAAGATAGACCCGGTAGCCATTGTCCTCGCAATGGGTTTTTTAGCCGTGATTGCGGCTGAGACATTGGGTAGTCGGGTTAGGTCTGGGCGGCACACTCTGTTACTTAGAGGTCTTTGTCACCACTGCGTGACTAGTAATGTGCCGTCTGATTACTCAGCCGCAATTTGCTAGCTTGTTACCAACTTACTTTCTTTTTTTTACCAGCTTCAGGCATAAGGCTTCTTCGATTTTACTGCTTTTTTTCCTGAGATTTCGCTCCAAGCTTCATTAGTTCTTTTAGACTCTTACTCCAGTAAGGTCTGGACTTATGTCTCAGATTGGTCATCGGGATGGTCAGCCGTGCTGGTCCCGGGAGTAGTGCAAATAAGCGTGTCCTAGGTAGCTTTGGCCCTGTCTTCATATCTACACCAGTTGACCCAATAGAGTAGCCCCTGGCACTTTTCGAAACGTGACTCGGTCGTTCCCAGAGAAAACTCTACCAGGACTGGCGAGTTGACACTTCGAGCCCTACTTACCACCTCTAACCTTTACTTGGACTCTAGGTCTGTTGGAAAAATATTTATGATGATTACTCTTTGAGTTAGTTACTCTGTCTTAGATTGTATGTGTGTTAGTTACTATGCTTTTAATAAACTCTATGTTAATAACATGTTTTAGTTGCTCTGTACGTTTGTCGGGATCATGTTTGACATGGGAATCAAATTTTGATGTAGATCTTGAAGCTATACACAGTGACCTGGAGTGTGCCCAGATCAGTGTAGAGGTGAGTTTGACGCGGTCTTATTCTACGACTCCAGATTTACTCGTGAGACCTCAAGGAACGAACCTCACAATACCAAATAGAAATACGTTATCTTAGATAAGATAAGGCAGAATAAACAACGGGTGTGAGGGGGTAGGAAGTTCTATCATCATAGACATAGCCGGGTGTGAGGGGGTAGGAAGTTCTATCATCATAGACATAGCCGGGTGTGAGGGGGTAGGAAGTTCTATCATCATAGACATAGCCGGGTGTGAGGGATAGGAAGTTCTATCATCATAGACATAGCCGGGTGTGAGGGGGTAGGAAGTTCTATCATCATAGACATAGCCGGGTGTGAGGGGGTAGGAAGTTCTATCATCATAGACATAGCCGGGTGTGAGGGGGTAGGAAGTTCTATCATCATAGACATAGCCGGGTGTGAGGGGGTAGGAAGTCCTATCATCATAGACATAGCCGGGTGTGAGGGGGTAGGAAGTTCTATCATCATAGACATAGCCGGGTGTGAGGGGGTAGGAAGTTCTATCATCATAGACATAGCCGGGTGTGAGGGGGTAGGAAGTCCTATCATCATAGACATAGCCGGGTGTGAGGGGGTAGGAAGTCCTATCATCATAGACATAGCCGGGTGTGAGGGGGTAGGAAGTTCTATCATCATAGACATAGCCGGGTGTGAGGGGGGAGGAAGTCCTATCATCATAGACATAGCCGGGTGTGAGGGGGTAGGAAGTTCTATCATCATAGACATAGCCGGGTGTGAGGGATAGGAAGTTCTATCATCATAGACAAAGCCGGGTGTGAGGGGGGAGGAAGTTGTATCATCATAGACATAGCCGGGTGTGAGGGGGTAGGAAGTTCTATCATCATAGACATAGCTGGGTGTGAGGGATAGGAAGTTCTATCATCATAGACATAGCCGGGTGTGAGGGATAGGAAGTTTTATCATCATAGACATAGCCGGGTGTGAGGTGTAGGAAGTTCTATCATCATAGACATAGCCGGGTGTGAGGGGGGAGGAAGTCCTATCTTCAGGCAGTGTGTTACGTCACTGCCAAGCAATTTGCACACCTTGGCTACGTGTTAAGAAAATTTAAAGATATTGAAGATATTTTCCGAGTCATTATGTTGATTAGGTACTCTTTTACTGAGGGAAGTTGTATCTGTGTCAGTAATTTTATTATCTAATTACTATGTGTTTGTTACTCTCATTTATTGATTCTGTTTTTTTACATACACTGACTTATTTACTGTGCTTATGTTACTCTTACTTATGTACTATGTTTTAGTTACTCTCATTTATTTACTGTGTGTTAGTTACTATGAGTTATTTACTGTGTGTTAGTTACTATGAGTTATTTACTGTGTGTTAGTTACTATGAGTTATTTACTGTGTGTTAGTTACTATGAGTTATTTACTGTGTGTTAGTTACTATGAGTTATTTACTGTGCGTAAGTCTCTCTGATTTATTTACTGTTTTTAGTTATTCGGAGTTATTTGGTATTTGACCTACCCGTATAATTGTGGTGTGTCTTAAACTAATGCGTAAATAAAATCAGAATTGGCTTTGTTAACCAAATCCTATTTGTTATTGGATATCATCATATAAAATATTTATTCTAAAGCATTAAACAACAGACATGAACCAACCAAAACTAACCAACAAGCATATATAAACAAACATTAACCAACAGTAATTAACCCAACAAACATTAACCAAAATTAATTAACCCAATAAACATTAAACAACTTGTCGAGATGTAATTCCCCCAGGATCTACTCACAGAAGTTGTTTCCCCTGACGTCACCTCAATCGCCATCTGGCGACATTGGCGGTTTAAATGAATTAATTCAACATTAAAACCCTCACCCTAAAGTCAAGAACTACTTTAATCAAAGAATCATCATCACGAATTAAATAGTTAAGAACCATAACAGATGATCATTTATGTTTAAGCTACAGTTGAAGACAACAAGAAGAAGCAACCACGATTGTTTCTTTAGATCAAAGGGTAAAGGCTAAGGATTGCATGTCAAGTACAACACTGATATGACCAACATAAAAACAGATTCACTCTATAGACAAAATAGTTAATACGTTCTTCTATATGTACACATCGTTTAAATGACGTTGTTAAATGACCATAGATTACAGCGTGTTTAATAATTGAATGGTATAATCACGCCCGTGACAATTACGTAAACTATAAACAAATGAATATCAGACGGCAAAAGACAAACATATGCAAATGCATGACGTATATTAACCTATGGTGCAAAAACCAACCACGTTTATTTGAAATGTTGTTCATTTGAACAATCCACGTTTTTATTCCTTACATTTTTAGTGGTGTTGTTATTCTCACTGTTTCAATCTCTGCGTTATAGCTTCTGATGGAAGTTTAATTGATTTTTATGGGATAGCTGCTGTAAGCGTGTGTGCGCGTGTATGTGAGTGTGTATGTGTGTGTGTATGTGCGTGTGTGTATGTGTGTATGTGCGTGTGTATGTATGTATGTGTGTATGTGTGAGTGTGTGTGTGTATGTATGTGTGTGTATGTATGTGTGTGTGTGCGCGCGTGTGTAAAAAGCAGATGAAAATATTGACAGAAAACGAGGGTCTCTAAGTGAGTGGCCAAAGATTTTATTGATTTGTAAATGGTCTTCAATTTTAACGTGGATAGTTTAATAAAGACACTAATAAACACACTCTCGACATCTGAATTATTGACAACACATGAACCGTGGAAATGACAAGTTTGAAAACGTCTCACGTTGACCTACTTTTGACTATTGTGCTATTTGCACTAATAGTCCATTAGAAATACTTTTGTACTTCCAAAACTTCAGTCGGTCGCTCTGCTGGGGCTGCCCGCTCCATGGGTGGGCGAGGATTATTCAAGCCTTTAATGTCATTAAAAAATTCTAAAATTTCATTTCCCTTGCATGCCTACACTCCCTCACCATTCCCCCTTGAATGCCTACACTCCCTCACCATTCCCCCTTGAATGCCTACACTCCCTCACCATTCCCCCTTGCATGCCTACACTCCCTCACCATTCCCCCTTGCATGCCTACACTCCCTCACCCTTCCCCCTTGCATGCCTACACTCCCTCACCATTCCCCCTTGCATGCCTACACTCCCTCACCCTTCCCCCTTGCATGCCTACACTCCCTCACCATTTCCCCTTGCATGCCTACACTCCCTCACCATTCCCCTTTGCATGCCTACACTCCCTCACCATTCCCCCTTGCATGCCTACACTCCCTCACCATTCCCCCTTGCATGCCTACACTCCCTCACCATTACTCCCGAAATCTTTTGGTTTATTGGTTTAACATAAACCGCCTTTCTCCGCCATCATACACAGCCAATGACTTCTTGTCTCGTTTCAACTAGTAAAGAAAGTTTTTCTTCTAAATATGTACAATTCTATCCAAGCAGAGCCGTCTTTACACCAGTGTTGGGCCCCTCCCCCCCCCCTCCGTGGAATAATAAATAAATATACATGATGTATATAAATAAACAAATTCCCATGGGGCCCCTATGCTCGTGGGCCCCCGGGCAAATGCCCAACGGGCCTATGCGTTAAGACGGCCCTGTATCCAAGGGTTTCAAAATTAACTCTGTTAAATATCTTATTGAAGAAATTGCATGGAGAGTTGCACAAACAGTAATTTTTGACATAAAGTAAAGTAACTCGCTTTCCTACTTTCTCTCTCTCTCTCTCTCTCTCTCTCTCTCTCTCTCTCTCTCTCTCTCTCTCTCTCTCGCTCTATCTTTCTCTCTCTCCATCTTTGTCTGTATGTTTGTGTTTCTTTAGCTCTATTTCTGTCTTTCATTGGCTATCTATCGCATTTCTTTCTTTCTCTCTCTCTCTCTCTCTCTCTCTCTCTCTCTCTCTCTCTCTCTCTCTCTCTCTCTCTCTCTCTCTCTCTCTCACTTTAACTTATGTGCCTTCTTCTATCTCTTCCTTTCTCTCTTTTTCCTTTTATCTATTTCTCTTTCCTTCTATCGTTCTCACTCCCCTACCCTTATCTCACTCTTTCTCGCGGTTTATTTTGAATCTTTTTTAGGGCTGCGCAAATTAACGATTAATTTCTCGATTAATCGTTAAAAATTTGTATCGATTTAAATTATATGAATCGATAAAAATTCGATTAAAATTAAAGAAAATAGTTATACTATTTGTAAAAAAATTGTATTAATAAATAAAAAAATAATTAATAATTAATAATAACTTATATATTTTCTTTTACACCCAAACTTTTCTCGCGTAATATTATAATTTATTTTTTTAATATATGTTGACCGACCGACGTCAACTAAAAAATGGCAGTTAAATTTAAACATATAACTGGAAAGTTTAGCAAAAATTTTGTTTTTAAGTTAACTGCGGATGGCAAAGTCGAAGATGGTGAAAAAGTTTACTGTAATCACTGCTATAAACAATCATCTTTTAAAGGATCAAATACGTACCACCTTCAGCACAAACATCCGATCAAGTATCAACACATTGTCATAAAATTTAGTTCAAAATATTCTTATTTGTCAATGTCTGTGAGACAGGGGAAATAGCTCAATAAAATATAAAAGTCAATTACCTGTTTTTGTTACTTCACTTGAAATGTTTAGTTTAATGACGTCATAAATTTCTATTTTTGGCTTTAATCGAAATTATTGATTAATTATTCGTTAATTTTTCAAAGTTAACGATTAAATTTAAATTAATCGATAACAGCCCTAATCTTTTTTATCTTCCACTGTCTCTACATCTTTGTCTCTTTCTGTCACTCTGTGTTTCTACCCACTCTTTAACTCCCTCTCTCACTCTCTCTTTTGCTTTAGCCCTCTTTCTCCCTTTCGCAGTTATCCTTCCTTTTCTCTTTCAAAGTCAGTTTCTCGCACCACTTCTCTTTTTCTCTTTATATCCGTCTTAAAAAGTCCCCTTTATAATAAATTGTTGGCTTTGCGTCCTCCAAGACGTCTTTATTTCTCTGCAGCATTCACAGAGTTATTATCTCTTTTTAAAGCCCCTAAAAAAGAAAAACAAAAATAAAAAAAACCATCCCTAAACGTACACAGCGATATCTCCTTAGACTTCCGGGTGAACGTCATTAGCGGGACTGACATAAAATTTGTCTCCCCTTGTCTGTGCATTTTTTTTTGCCTCCATATTCTTCGCCATATGGGCACATAGGACTCTCATGTATGGCCTCTCGTAGAAGGACAAGGGGCCATTGTAACATTTTTCTTGTCTTCCTGGTGAACATAAGTTCAGAAAATAAACACCTTAAGCTACTCACGTTTTTTGAGCTGAAAAAAAATGCGGAAAAGCAAACAAAAAGCCTTAAATCATAAATACACATTACATAAATATTTCAATTATGAACTTTTTTTTTCAATCTCTTGAAGAATTTAAAAAACAGAAAAATAATTATTATAAAAATGTAAGAGAAGAAAAACATTCATCTATAATTTATATTGAAAGTAAAAGATGGAAACTTTCTCCCTTCACCACTATTCTAGTGATTAGAACTGAAAAATAACGAGGCCATTGCCTCGTAGCAGTTTCAACTAAAATTAATGAGCACGTTCAAGTTCTTGGATAACCTAAGAAACCAAGGCGGGTCGAAATGGTGCCTTTCTATTTAACAAAAAAATGATCACAGCGAAAGGTGGTTTGGAGAGATGGTGTGTAGCCTATAGAACAACAGCCATGTAATTTGGTAGCAAAATAAATAAAACTAGAATGGGTTTCTAGTCAATTAACAGTCGTAAATTATTCTGCTATCTTCTTCACTTTTACAATTTTATTCTCTCTCTCTCTCTCTCTGTCTCTGTCTCTCTCTCTCTCTCTCTCTCTCTCTCTCTCTCTCTCTCTCTCTCTCTCTCTCTCTCTCTCTCTCTCTCCCTCTCTCTCTGTATATATATATATATATATATATATATAAATAAATAAATAAATATATATATATATATATATATATATATATATATATATATATATATATATTAGGGCTACGGAAATTAACGATTAATTTCTCGATTAATCGTTAAAACGTTCTAACGATTAAATTATTTTTAACCATTAATCGACCCATCACTTACAAATTATTGGAAGTCAAAATTTATTTTAAAAAATAATAAAAAATATCGGCCGATAAATAATAAAATTCCTGACGATTACACTAACATTTTGGTTTTAAACTATTGACTGACGGGAATGTTCAAAATGTTGATAGAGTTTGACTACCATGGTTCTAACACTTCGCCTACTTATCAAACCAAATGAAAAGCGTATTAAGCTAATGGCAGTAGGGGGGTCTAACTCAGAGGCAGAAAATGACGACAGCTCTTCTGATGAATTACTGCGTTTCAAAATTGAGATGAAAGTTCCTGAATCCATTAACCCTCTACAGTGGTGGAAACTTAATGAACACCGATATCCGATAATGTCATTCCTTGCAAAGACCGTTTTGTGCATACGTTACCTCAGTTCCATGTCATGCTCGGCTGGTTATATTGTCAATTAGACCCACTCTTCACTTGAACCAAATAATGTCAACACACTTGTCTTTTTGCGTAGCTGTTTAAAAGATGACATATAAAGGAGACATTCCAGTGTTATTTAGATTTTCAACAAGAACGTTTAATAAGTGTTACTTATGGCATCATAAATTTTAATTTTTGGCTTTAATCGAAATTAACGATTAACTAATCGTTAATTTTTCAAAAGTTAACGATTAAATTTAAATTTATATAGAGTCTATATACATATTAGGGCAGCGGAAATTAATGATTAATGTCTCGATTAATCGTTAAAAATTTTAACGATTAAATTTTTTTTAACGATTAATCGACCCACAACTTTTACTGGAATTCAAAAAGTAAAATATTTTGGCCGATAAATATGAATTAATTTCCAGACGATTAAATGAACATTTTGGTTTTAAAGTGTTGACTGATAAGAATGTTGAAAATGTTGATAAACTTTATTTTATCCATGGAGAGAAATCGTTTGTCTAACATGCAATGTTTCCTCTAAGTCTAAACTTCGTTGGTCCGTGTGAAAAGTTTAACAAAAACTCGACTGCAAAGTTTCACAACGTCCATTTTTTTCTGCAATATTTTACAAAATTTTCTGCGCGGTGATTCTAAACCCTTGCGTAGCGTCGGTAGAATATCTGCGCAGCCGCGCTGCTTAAATGGAACATTGCTACCATAGTTCTAACACTTCGCTTACATATCACCTGCAAACCAAACATCCACTACAGCATCAGAAACTGAAGCTGAGACAATCTAAAGCTATGTGAAAAATTGTTCAGCTCGGCTGGTTATATTGTCAATCAGATCCGCTCATCACTTGAACCAAATAATGTCAATACACTTGTCTGTTAACAATATAAATATTAGTTTCACTCCCTTATTCTCAATCGCTATTCAAAATTAATCTTACCTCCTTCAATTGTTCTTCTCGTTGACCTTCAAACTTTTTCTTTATTTATGTCCAATTAAATTATATCCCAACTCCTCTTCTCTATTTTTTTTTCTCACGCTATTTGTCGGCGTTCTCTCTCCATATAGATTATGCTCTCTCTTTCTCTCTCTTTCTCTCTCTCGTTCTCTCTCTTTCTCTCTTTCTCTCTCTTCCTCTCTCTTTTTCTCTCTTTCTGTCTCTCTCTCTCTTTCTCTCTCTTTCTCTCTCTTTCTGTCTCTCTCTCTCTTTCTCTCTCTTTCTGTCTCTCTCTCTCTTTCTCTCTCTTTCTCTCTCTTTCTCTCTCTTTCTCTCTCTTTCTCTCTCTTTCTCTCTCTTTCTCTCTCTTTCTCTCTTCTCTCTCTCTCTTTCTCTCTCTTTCTCTCTCTCTTTCTCTCTCTCTTTTCTCTCTCTCTCTTTCTCTCTCTTTCTCTCTCTCTCTTTCTCTCTCTTTCTCTCTCTCTCTCTTTCTCTCTCTTTCTCTCTCTCTTTCTCTCTCTTTCTCTCTTCTTTCTCTCTCTCTTTTTCTCTCGTCTCTCTCTTTCTCTCTCTCTTTCTCTCTCTTTCTCTCTCTCTTTCTCTCTCTTCTCTCTCTCTTTCTCTCTCTTTCTCTCTCTTTCTTCTCTTCTTCTTTTCTTCTTCTTCTTCTTCTTCTTTCTTCTTCTTTCTTCTTCTTTCTTCTTCTTCTCTTTTCTTTCTTCTTCTTTCTTCTTCTTCTTTCTTCTCTTCTTTTCTTCTTTCTTCTTCTTTCCTTCTTCTTCTTCTTCTTTCTTCTTCTTCTTTCTTCTTTCTTCTTCTTCTTCTTCTTCTTCTTTCTTCTTTTCTCTCTTCTTCTTCTTTTCTTCTTCTTCTTCTTCTTCTTCTTCTCTTCTTCTTCTCTTTTCTTCTTCTTCTCTCTCTTTTTCTTCTTCTTCTTCTTCTTCTTCTTCTTCTCTTTCTTCTTCTGTCTTCTTCTCTCTTCTTTCTTCTTCTTTCTCTTCTTCTTCTTCTTTCTTCTCTTCTCTCTTTTCTTCTTCTTCTTCTTTCTTCTTCTTCTCGTCTTTCTCTCCTCTTCTTCTCTTTCTTCTCTCTCTTCTCTTCTTTTCTCTTCTCTTCTTCATTCTTCTTCTTCTTCTTCTTCTTCTTCTTCTTCTTCTTCTTCTTCTTCTCTTCTTCTTCTTCATTTCTTCTTCTTTTCTTTCTTCTTTTCTTCTTACTTCTGTTCTTCTCGTATCTCTTCTTCTTCTTTTCTTCTTCTTCTTCTTATTCTTCTTTCTTCTTCTCTTTCTTCTTCCTTCTTGCTCTTCTTCTTCTTCTTCTTCTTCTTCTTCTTTCTTCTTTCTTCTTCTTCTTCTTCCTTCTTCATCTTCTTCTTCTCTCTTCTTTTCTTCTTTTTTATTCGTTCTCTTTCTTCTTTCTTCTTTCTTCTTCTTCTTCTTTCTTTCTTCTTCTCTTCTTCTTATCATTTCATCTCTTCTTCTTCTTCATCATCATCTCTTCTACATCCGCTCTCTCACTCTCTCGCAATCTAATCTCCAACCCACTCTTCCGGCTCTCTAGCTCCTCTCAACTATCTTTTACTTCGGTCTCTCCCCTCCCTCTCCACTCTATTTCTCTCTCTTTCCCTTTTCCTCCTCTCCCGTCTCTCTTTCTCTCGTCTCTATCGCCTCTCTTTCCTTGCCTCTCTCTTTTTTCTTCTCTTTCTCCTCTCGAACTTCCGCCTCCATTCTCCTCCGGCACAGCCTTATGTCGCCAGACCTCTCCATCACCTCTCCGAATACCCAATCAGACATCCATCAGCCCTCTCAGTCATTCTCCACTCATCTTTCCTCCTCTCATCTCTCCATCTTTTCACTTCGTCCCTCCCTTTCCGATTTCCTCCTTCCCTTTCCTCGTCTCTCGTCCATCTTTCTCTCCCGTCCTCTCTGAGCTCACCTCAGTCCATCTCCCCTCCTCCTCCCCTCTCCCTCCCTCAATCGACCTACAACTTCCCTCAGCTTCCTCCCCCACATCTCTTGGTCTCTTTTCTCTTTCTCGCCTCTCTATTCTCTCGTATCTCTGCTCAACCCTCCGCGAATCTCAGACAAATCATAGAGTGCAATTAACTCGAGAGAACCAAGTCACTCCATCAACTCTCACTAATTCCGCAAGCACGACCAGACACAAATCTCTCCCTCTCCACCTCGAACAGCGTAATCTCTCTCGACCACGCTCTTCCACTCTATACCCCCAGTTCTCGCGCCCACCAAGAACTTGACCAAACGGCGCTCAACCAAACCCGCCTCCATGGACTACATTCATCTCCTTTTCGCCCGCTCCGGCGTAACTCCATCATCCCACACAAAAAGTCTATCTCCACCAGTCAGCCTAAAGGCAGTAGCCGACCTCCTTTAGAGCCATACCGCCCCCTCACAAGGAAACAACTCGAACAACGAACCTCCGCGATAACACTCTCGCCCGTCGAGTGTCCCCAAGTCAGCCTTTTCCTCTCCACTCACTCCCCTCACCATCCGCTCTACTTCAAAAAGCCAAAAAGAAAACTCATCCAAGGCCGACCGACTGCAACACAGCATAGCGCGGTACACCATCATCTACGCACTTCGCAGTCAGAGAACCTCACCGCGACGCTCACTCTCGCACTCATCCGCTCCGCCACTGCCCGCGCCAACCCGATCCCTCCCCTCATAACGACCACTGCGAGACCATCATCCTCTCACCTCAGACCTCCCAGCCAACAAAAAACCTCTCATCCCCGTGTCTTCCGCCCCTCCCAACCACAGCACGGCAGCACAGAATCCTCGTCTCCATCCGACCCACATCCGACCCCGACGGCTACGGAACACGTCCTCCTCCTAAGACCTCCACTCATAGGTCACTCAGAACCTCCAGCCAACCCCACAACACCTCTTCCTCTCTCCTCCTCCCCTCTCGAGACCGCATCTCCTCCCAAGTCAAGCCAACCTGAGAGGCTCAAACTCCATCCTCACCTCTCCTCAGCCACCCAAATGCAAACCGCTCTGATCAACAGATATATCTAAGTGCTTTCATCATTAGACACCCCTACCCCCTCACGCGCTGCTCTCCAGCTCTCCACATCACTCCATCCCGGCATACGCCATCCCACAAACACCGGATATTCGGCGCTCGAACACCAACCCCGAGTGACTCGTACCTCCTCTCGCACCTAGATCTGTCCCTCAAGAGCTCTCTTCTCTCTCCACATCACCTCTCTCGTATCAATCTTCTCGAACATAACTCTCGAGCGAAACTCCCGCTAAGTCCGAAAGGACTCTACCTCCATCTACGACCAGACTCGAATCGTGTGATCAAGCTCGAAGATAAGATATACATAGAACAATCGCATCCAATATGCCTCCTACCAACCTTCATCGACCAGTCACTCAACCAGTATACGCAATCCATCAATCCGTCAAAGGCTCACAAGTAGGCCCCTCTCCAACATTATACATACCACACACCTCTATCGAGCCACCTCTCCAAACAACTCTTCTCGGCCAAATAATAGCCTTCGTCTCATAGAAGACGGTCAAGGATCCGAAGCTCACCACAGTAACTGTCCTTCTCTCAATCATTCCCCCATTGACCTCGCCCTCCCCATCCCTCCAAGTAATTGAGTGAAGCGCACCGCAACGATCACGACGCCTTCGAATAGCGAAAGAAACGAACCACGTCTTGCCCTAAATCCTCTCTCGTCTTCGTTTCACGAACAAACATACCATCCCTACAAAACCCCACCAAGATCCTCCCACGAGACGTAGCCCTGCCAGGGACCCGCGAAGTTCCACTCGCTCGAATCCCTTTTAACCTAGAGACTCGGCAGCCGAGTCCCACTCTCTCTCGACGGCCCGATTGACCTATGTCCCTAGCTCCGAAAAAAGCAGATGTTCTTCATTCTCTTCCACCCCCCCTCGAGTCTCTTTTTTTCTGACCTCTCACTCCTCATTTTCTCATCTGTCTCTCGTACGTCCCTAAAAACTCACTCTCATCGGACTTCATCACCCCGACTCCCTCAGCCAAGCACTTCCAACATCTCCATTACCAAGTCGGCATTTCTCCCTCGTACTCTTTCTCTTCCCTCTTCTCTTGCGAGTCTCATTCTCTCTCTTGATCTTTCCCCTCTCTCTCCTCTCTTCTTCTCTCTTCTTTCTCTCTCTTTCGTCTCCTCTCTTTCTCGTTCACCCTTCTCTTATCTTTACTTTCCCTCCCCCCCCCTTTCTCAGCCGCATACTCTACTTTATCTTATTCTTATTGTTTTGTCTTATCCCTCCCCACCCGATGAATCCCCCTCTTTTTAATTGAATCCTCCTTATTATCTTACCCTTTCCTGGTCCCCTCCTATTTTATCTTCATTCCCATCTTGTCCCCTTTTTTCCTCTTCATCTCTTTCTTTATTTCCCCCCTTTTTTTCCCTCTTCAACCTTTTTCTCCCTCTATTTCTATCTCTTTCTCTCCTCTTTCCCACTCGTCTTCATCCCCCAGTCCCCTCATCTCTTTCCTTCTCCTCACTCCTCTCTACACTTCTCCCAAACCCTTTCTCCCATTCATTCTCCACCTCCTCTCTCTTTCTATCCGTCTCTTATCTCTTTCTCTCTCCTTCATATCCTCATTCCTCGAATCTCTCATCTCTTTCACTCATCTTCTCTCCTTTCTCTTCCCCTCATCTTTCATTCTCGTTCTCTTCCTCATCATTTCCCCTTACCTCCTCCACATCCAACACTTCCTTTCCTCTCTCTCTCTATTTCTCAAGGCTCCTCGTTTCTCATTATCACCCTCGCTTCCACTTCTCCTACACTCATCTTATCTCTCTAGACTCCTCCTCTTTCTCCATCTCTTTCTCATCTCACGTCATCTTTCTCTCCCTTTCTCCCTATTTCTCTCACTTTTCTCCTCTCTCTCTCGATCTAAATCCCTATCTCTCTCTCACTCTTCTCTCTTCATTCTCTCTCTTCTCTCTCTTTCTCTCGCTATTCTCTCTAATCTGAGGTACGGTGTAGTAAACTCATACCAGGGATACCCACAGCCATGGAGTTACTGCTCAGCCATCAAATCACAGCAAAAACATCTTTCTACGTGTTCGCCTCAATAACAGTCCTTAAAATAGCACATAGACATGGAATATAACATCGAATATGCTTTCTCAATGAGCAGCTCCAACATGGGACATTCATTAGAAAATGAAGGGGACGATGTGCCGGGCAATGAATGAAATATGATCATCTTCCCACTCCTCCTTCCTCATCGTCCCTTTCCCTCGTTCCCTAATACCTTCCTATCCCCCCTTCCCTCTTCTCTTTCATCCTTTCATCTCTTATCCCTTCTTTTCCTCTTCCTTCTTCCTGTTGACACTTTTAACCAGCTGACTGTACACACAAACGGAAACCAGGGGAGAAACACATCGAGAGGCCAGCCTTGACTGTCGGTCTGTCGGAAATAATTGACATGAAGACGCTGACCATAATAGGTAACAACTCTGATTCGGGATGTATAAAAAATGTTGGTTCAACAATCTCTTGGACATTGGAACGGCGTAGTAGAATATGGTTTAGAGTGTGTCATTTGATGCCACATTTGGACTTTTATAGAAGTTTTTTTTTTCTTTGTTCAGAGGCAGCACGTTAATGCACATGAACTTTAAAACCTACGAAAAGTATGCGTTACAAGAGAAAGCCATTTTATTTAGTTTCTTTCTTAATATTTAATTTACTTTTTATAGCAGTATAAGACACACGATGTCCAACACAAACTTTACCGGTAACACACGAGCATGTGGGGTATAAGAGAGATACCGGAAATCTGTGTAATAAAAAATGAAACGGACACCTGTTCTATAAATACACGAACATCTGCGCTAATAAATTAACATACAACCGTCTCATTTTCTATTAAACACATTGATACGATTTATAACAACCACTGAACACTTGTGTTATTAAAATGACACCTTAACTGTGCTATTAATGAGTACGAACCCCAGTACTGACAAATGAGATCAACTGACAACTGTACAATAAAAGACACCGACATATGTACTATAGAATGATAACGACACCGGTGCAATAAATGTCAACGGTTACAAATCACCTGCGGGCCAAATAGGACTGAAAACCGAAATAAAATCTATAAATAACACTAAAATCTGAGACAAGGGAATGACACCAACATCTACGCTATAAATCCCCAACATATGTGTGCTATAAATGACAATGCAAAAATTTGAGATATAAATGACACCAAACAACTGCAATAAAAACACTCATACATCTAAGTACCAAAAATTAACAATACAATTTGAGTTATAGGAGATCACGTCTACCTACTATAGAAAACACCAACATCGAGATAATAAACAAGTAATAAAACACTCAAATTGAGTATTTTAAAAAAACAATTTACAAACAAAGAATTGTCACACGTTTTTTTTTTTATTCACTGGGAACTCATTTTAGATAACATTAACAACATTATTTGAAATCAATAATACTGAAATTAAGCAAAACACTGCTATCCTAAGCCAAAGTTACGGGAGTCGGCAACGGACAGAGATTTTTCAACTCAAAAAAAAAAATTTTTTTTCCCTCCACTCCTCAACATTGTTTTTAATTATTATACGCTATGCGTATAGGTCGTTTGAGTTTTCATACCCGATAGAATGATATGGTTGGCGAGAAATTGACAAATACGGATATTTTTTATCGTATATTTATTTTTTATTTTGTTGAGGATTTTTTTCTCAAAGGGACAACTAGTAAACCTTTTTTACGTGTTTTAAATTTTTTGCCCGTGCAACTAGGAATCCTTGGACCCCCTAAACATATTTGCAAAATATCCGAATCGCCCTCTATCTGGTACGCGTTCAGGAGTACTTGCATGTGCAAGAAAGGACAGACAATAAAAATAAATAGCAAAACGGCAAATTTATTTTCCCCGTAAGAAATTGAGTTAAAAATTGATATATCTCTTGCGATAAAGTACATTAATACAATATTTAGGAAATATAATCCCGCTTGTACACCACTGACATCAAGAAGGGTTAAACGGGGCGAGGGTCTGGGAATTCTATTTGTAAATCTATCATACCTGTCGGAAGTCTCTTGTTAAATCTGACCCCCCCCCTCTCTATGGCGGATTTAAAGGGTGGTGCTGATTTTGCTAAAGACAGGGGCCCCATTGATTTAAGTGCCCCAAGACGTTATGATATTGTATAATAAAGGGATGTGTGACGGGACCCACTAGGTGGCATTGGCGGCCATGTGCAGCCTTGCAAATCTTAATCCGCCCTATCATAAAGATCATGGAAAGTGTCTGTGTAAAATCTATCAAAAATATCACGTAAGTCTTCTAAGTAATGCAGTCACAGGTCTAAGAAGTCTCTATGTTTGTAAATCTGTATAGGTCAATCTAGAATCTCAGGGAATGTGTATTACATCTTTCATAGGTCTAGAAGTCTCTATAGTTTGTAAATCTTTCAATAGGTCTAGAAGTCTCTATATTTTAAATCTTTCAAAGTCTAGAAGTCTCTAAGTGTGTTAATCTTTCAAAAGCTTGGAAGTCTTCGTGTTTAATTCCTGTCCTAAGTCTGGGAGTGCTGTGTAAATCTGTCAGAAATCACTAAAGTCCCTCCAGTGGTAAATCTGTCATAAAATCTTGAAAGTCGCCCAGTCTCTCCTTCAAGCTCTGGTGTAAATCCTGTCAAAATAAATCTGAACTCCGACCAGCGGGGGGGGTGTACATCTGATCATAAATTCAAAATCTGAAAGTCTCTGTGTAAAAATAATAATACTAGTCATAAATCCTGACAGTCTCTGGTGTAATCTCGCAACCATAAAATCCTGAAAGTCTCATCTGTGAAAAAATAATGTCATTAATCTGAAAGAGTCCTCTGTGTAAATCATGTCCAATACGTTCTGGCAGTCCCTCTCTGTGTAAATCTGTCATAAATCTGTAATACCCAATGTTTAAAATAATCTGTCATAAATCAGAAAGTAACTGTTGTAAATCGGTCATAAATCTGAAAGTCGGGTGTCTCTGTGTATATATCTTCAATAAATCAGAAAGTCTCTGTAGTAAAATCTGTTAAAAAGCTCTAGGAGTCCTATGTAAATCTGTCAAAAACTGAAAATTCCACTAAGTTTAAAGCTGTCATAAATCTGAAAAGTCTCTGTATAAATCTGTCATAAATCAAAAGTCTCTGTGTAATCTGACTAGAATACAGAGAAAGTCGGTCCTCTGTGTAATACTCTTTCAATAAATCTGAAAGTCCTCTGTGTCAAATATGTCATAAAGTCTGCGGAGTTCTCTGGTGTAAATAGGTCAATAAATCTGAAAGTCTCTGTGTAAATCTGTCATGAAAGTCTAGGAGTCCTGTGTAAACTGCATAAAATCTGAAAGTCTTATAGTTTAAAAAAAAAAGCTGTCATAAATCAGAAAGACTCTGGTAAATACTGTCATAAGTCCTAAGGAGACTCTGTGTAAAACTGTCATAACATGCTGAAAAGTCCTCTGTTTAAAAAAGCTGTCATAAATCTGAAAAAGTCTCAGTTAACAAGCTGTCCATAAATCCTGAAAGTCTCCAGTGTTTAATTCACTGTCAAAAAATCGAACAGTCTCTGTTTAAAGCTGTCCTAAAACAGAAAAAGAACTCTGTATTAAAGCGTCAATGAAATCTTAAAGAAGCTCTGAGTTAATCTGTCATAAGTCTGTTGGATTCGCATTGTAGAAAAATTAATTAAGGGTGTAAAGTGATTTCGTCTCTCAGTGCTCCGTACAAATCCCAAAAAAAAAGTCACAATACTAGGAAAAACATAAATAATCTGGCCAATCACAAGAATAAAAAAAACAGTAAGGACCTGTAACCAGGTAAAAAAGTAACCAGTATGCGCCCACAACCCAACCGTCCAAAGGCCCCCCCCCCGTCGCTGCTCCAAACTCCGATCCCTTCCCGATCATTCCTACCGCCCCGCATCCGGTACCGTTCAGAATAAACCACTTCCAAAATCTGGCCAAACCACGCAAAAAAAACCACCCGGGTACTAGGCCGCACCGCCGACAGCAACCTGGCACCTCCCAGTCCCGATCCAATGAGTATAATAGCACCGGCATTACCGTGTACTACCTATTCCGTCCAATATTACAAATCCGTCTACGCATCCGTCCGGATATTTCCCTTCATCAAACTACTGGCTAAAATCCGGCTATTGGCAGGATGTACACAAATATGAATCCGGAATCATCCCAAGTAAAACATAGTTAAACTGATTGGTGAAAGGTTAATGGAGTAACCACAGTGTACTAAAACACACCTTCATCAGTAATTAACACCACCCACACAAATTCCCGAAAAAGCCCCCACAATAACTGATATCTAACTAACACAAACTAAAATACGCAAAACCAAAGAACACCATTACTTTCGTCACTACGCTTTCCCTACTCTCTCTTCCGCAAATCGTCTCACTCATCACACTCTCTACTCACCCTCCGCATCTGCACACACTCACTCTCTCCACTCCCCTCTCTCAATCCATCACTCTCTCTCCCTTCAAGCCTCATCTCCACTCCCCTAACTCTCACTCGTTCTCTCCTCCCCGATCCATACATCTCTCTATCTCGCTCCTCTCCCCGGATCTCTCTCTTCTCATCAACAACAGAAAGTCTCTCTCCCTCCTTCTCACTCTCTCCTCTCCTCTCATCTGCCTCGCTCAGTCTCTCCTAATCAAACAAGACAGCTCATTCTCCTAGCTCCCTTCACCTCCCTCTCACAGTACACTCTCATCTTCAAGTAAAGTCTCAAACTCAATCTCATCGGCCCTCCTCGGTCTCGCACCACTCACTCTCTCCGCTCGTGCTTCCCCCCTTCCCTCCTTCTTATCTCTCCCGTCCCCTCTCTCATCACTCACTATCTCTCCATACTCTCTCTAACTTTCTCTACTCTCTCCTTCCCATCTCTCTTCACCTCTACTCAGTACTCTCTCATCTCGTCATCCATCTCTCTCGCTCTCTCTCTCTCACCCGCTCTCAATCTCTCTCTCGCTCTATCGTCTCATCTCCACTCTCTCTCTCCTACTCTCTCTAGACTCTTCATCTCGACCTCTCTCTCGCTCATCTCTCTCGTCTCTCTCTCTCTCCTCGTCGTCTCATCTCTCTCAATCTCTCATCTCTCTCTCTCGCTCTCTCATCCTCACTCTCTCCTCCTCTCGAAAACTCCGCTGCTCTCTCTCGACATCTCCTCATCCTACTTCGCTCAGCTCAGGCAGCTCTCCGTCTCTCTCTCGATCACGCCCTCGTCTCTACTCGCTCTCCTCTCTCCTCTCTCTGCTCTCGCTCTCTCTCTCCTCCCCATCTCGTCACACATCCTCCATCTCTCTCTCTCCTCCATCCTCTAGCTCTCACTCTCGTCTCTCTCTCAGCTCTCTCGCTCTCTCTCTCCTCTACTCTCTCTCTCTCTCTCTCTCTCTCATCTCTCTCTCTCTCTCATTCCTCTCTCTCTCTCTCTCCTCCACGTCCCACTTATCCTCAACTCCAGTTCTCTGCTCTTTTCCTTTTCGTCCTCAGTCTCCTTCTCATCACTATTCTCTCCTCTCGTTTCCTCTCTCTGGTCCTCTCACTCCTCTCTTTCTCTCTCTCTCTCTCTCTATCTCTATCTTTCTCTCTATCTCTCTCTCCCATCTCTCTCTCCTCTGAACCTCTCGCACTCATATCACTCTTCTCTCTCTCTCTTTCGATCACAAAGACAACGGCACACACACCTTTCCAAATAGTAACACAAATAAAACATCCTCACTCCCTAAACCAAGTCCTCTAACATTTGGTCTTTTAAAAGGTCGCTGCCTGTAATTAATTTTACACTTCCAAGACAGGAGAGGACATGATTAACGTGGTGTAACTTCCATAACCTCAACTAATTATAAACACGTCTCAACATCTTTAAAGACAATTAGATTTTTAAAAAGAGAGAGGAAGGCACGCAAGTAGTTTTTTTGAAGATAGAATATCTTCCATATAAAAGGAGAAAATGTATAGAACAAGTGGTTGACGCACACGCCTGGTTAGAGATTTCTTGTATATGGCAATCTGCCGATGCTGAAACTTTCTTATTCGACGCGAAGACCCGTGCCCTGCATTCCATATCGTTATACCATAGGCCTGGTGTTGAAGCGGTTGCAATGTTTCACCTTGCATAAGCAACTAGAGTTGTAATAATCTTCAATTGACAACAAATTTTGATGACCTTATGGACGTGTAGTAGATACAAAACCTCGTTCCTAGTTAGTGGTAAAACACGTCGGCGCAAGCCCTTGCAATATTTTTAAATGCGACGACGCGAAATACGACAGGCCCCAAGGAAAAATAGAGGAATACCTATATAAAATCAATAATCCCCCTATTAACACCTGCAATCAGGTAACATAGTTCCCATTTGTCAGGTAACTATTCCCTTTTGTTCCGTTACTGGTTTAGTTAACTAGAATTATTATGTGACTTGTTTTTTAAAAACCTTCCAACAAATCGTTGTCTATTTATATTATTATGTTTTTAAACCAATACAATCTAACTGAAGGTGATGAACACGAACGAATCTTAAAAAAAAAGCCAATTCCATTTTACTACCACTCTCCCTCAAAGCTTTAAACGTTTGCCTTATTTCGTCCCCTGAAACAAGCGTCAAATGAAGCCACAGCTTGAAATCCTATCCAAACACCAGTATCCCACATCTAAATTACTGCGTCACATGAACAGTAAAAATAGAAATATAAACACATGTGGCTTTCTCAGAGACACCCCATTGTTAGAAACTACTTAATAATAAAAGTTTTTTAAGAGATTGAGGTCAATGAAATACTGTACAAATTGTTCCAAAAGAAAATGGTATTCACTTTAATCTTTTTTATTTCTATGTGACTAAAAAGATGAGTATTCTTTTAGAGTGGCGACGAAACGAATGACAAACGAATTATTTATGGGCAACTTTAAGACAAAAAACCTTCCCTCTGAGATTTATGTGCATATGTATGTATAGATCATAACATTCTTTCGAACCAAGGTAAATGAAAGTCGCACGTCACATTATTAATATCAAGGTGTTGCATTCCCACGCACTATAAATCTATTTAGTTACTTTTTTAAGTTCTACTAAAACGGTGATTGGTTGGAGATAATTACGAAGCGGAAAAAAAGGGATCTCACAAATTATAGATTTAACCTCATTTAAAAAAAACTGAAAAATACTATTCGATATCTTCAAAAATCAGTATCCGAATGTAGTAGGAATACACTTAACATTATGCGAAAAATGTGAAATTCTGTCACCCTAAATCTCGTCCGGCACATTCCATAAAATACTCTAGAAACTCACGGGTGAGTCCATAGCACACAGTCCTTATGATGTTGACAACCATCTTTCTAGTACATTATGACCAAACTACGTTCAAGAGTTCGCACTCGACCACCTCCCTTTCCTTGTATCACATGCCCTCTGCTTTCCGTCACCTAAAAAAGCTCCTGCTTTAGTGGCCAAAACACCGAAGCCAAGGGAGACAATGAGTCATAATATGATTTCCAGAGTATCATTTTTCCCACCATGTGGAAATCTCATGTAATCTTCTTTACCAGCAAAGGGGCCAACAAGGAGCTTTCCTGGTAACAACACGACTCAATGGAGGGGTCGTGCGCACCACTGAAATCTGGGAGTCTTCCCATGAATGGTGGTAACGAGTAGGGGGGGGGGGGGGGGGGGGGGGGAGGGGGAGACAGTGTGGCCAGAATTGGGGTGGGGACATTTTAAATGTTTGGGGGTATTGTGAAGATTTGGCTCCTTTCGGATAGGAGCGACTCAGTAAAACAATGGGTCTTTTCTCTTAGTCTTAATCTGTTGTTACGAGACGCTCCTTCTATCCAGAAGATTATTGCGTCCTACGCTTATCTATGTTTGTTTTAGTCAATAAGATGATATGACCCCGGTATAATGCTACTAAGAATAATTTTAAAAAATATGTTCAAGGCCAATGAAACTTTAACGGACATATTCTCACAGGAAGACATATACAGTGGTTTAGATATTTCCGTACATCAAAACTAGTCTGTATGCTATGTTCCAGTTTTATCGGCATCCGCAATCCCCCCTCTCCCTGGACTTTATTTATATTTTGGATTGTCTGTATCTTAAGCAAACGTGGAGACCCACAGGCATAATTAGGAAATTTTAGCTCAATTGACAATTTACAACTAACAACTTTCGTCAACGTCCAGTGGTTTTCCCGGGGGAAAACAGAAATATCTGAGGGCGGAAGGTAGCTGCTGTCTAGAAAACAGATTATCTTACATTCCAGCCAATTAAATACATCCTGTTCCAAGAACAAACATCTGTCTCACATATCTACACCTCTCCCTTAACCCGTCTGTAACAGCCAGAATAAAGAAATATTCCTATACAGACGACCACCCTCAACTTATAGAGAACGGACACTCTATATAAGAGACTACCGTGGGCCAATGAGAAAGTGACACAGAAATACTCTCTAAACGACTAGCCTTGGACTAATAGAGAGTATGACCCACAAATATACTCTCGACCTAATAGATACAAGCCTTGGACTATCAGAGAGTGACACAGAAATACACTCTACAACAAAACTATTGACTGAAACAAGACAGGCACAAAAATACTCCTCTACAGACTAGCCTTCGACTTAAAAGATACACACAGAAATACTCTGGACACAGAAAGACATAAGCCGACACGGCTTTATGCTGGTGAAATTGAGAACCCCAAATATCCGTACTCTACTAACTAGCCGCCTAACGAGATTTCCTTTCCAGAATATAAGAAAATAACAATCTTCTCCGCAGTTACTGTCAAGCAAGACAGTGTTCCGGTACAGTCCCGTAATACAAAAACCAAGTGGCGACTGAAAGTGTGTTTACATAATGACCCAACCAGTATCCAACACCGACTGAGTTCGGCGCTAGGAGGAAATGTATTAGATTCTCCCAAAGGTCACGAAAACAAGGAAATAATATGCAAAACACAACTTTCGTATATACAGGTTCTAAGGAATGCCGCCTCTTTTTTTGACAAAAATCTAGGGGAAAAGGTTAGAGGGAACGGCTTACGAGCCGGTCACAAGGTGATGTTCCTGCATGTACATTTGAAAATCGATGTTGTTATTGAGATCAACTAGGTCCTTGTCTACATTCTACATCAGCTTTTAAAATACAAAAAAAAGCCCTCTAGCGAATGCTATGAAAAATATAACATCCATCTTTCTCTGTTATTAAATTTTTTTTTTCTTCAACAAAAACACAAGAAAACAATCATCAAATACTGCTTATATATAAAGCCTTGCAGGTTTTTTTATTAAAAAAATGTGTACCAAATATTTTATTGTTTACTTTAGATCCTAATTATTGTTGCCTGTGATTAGGCTTAAGTAGGCGGGATACAACACTTAATATAGTTATTCTCCATACCAAAAGTTGGGAGGGGGTGACGGCTATATGAACAGAAATGGGGCGATATAGACAATAAAGAATATACGGGTATGATAACTGAACTTATTTATGAAATTCCACTAAGATATAGTGGCCTGATTAACACTACGTCCTTAACCGATAAAAAAATGCACGAGTAAAAAAATCGAGGGGCCAAAATTACCTTTGTGGATAAGGCAAAGCGGAGGACCGATAAAGGAAAAAAATGAATTATTAAAAAGCTACAGTAACATAAAACATCCGATAGCAATTAGTAAAACCTACTTAACAGACCGAAAAAAAACGTGATTTACAAACATGTTTCATTTTTCAAAAAAGAAAATTAGCGGGCGTCCAAGGGGAAGGGGCATAGCATGTGACGTCATAAGGAGGGAGGTAAATAGTTTTTGTAACGACGTGTGAAGTAACAAAAAATAAGGGGGGGGGGGAATCTTGCAAAAGTTTCGTGTCGTCCAATTATGTACGGCCCCAAATGGGGTACAAGTTATCAATTTTGCACGGAGTGGTTGAAAAGTTGACACACAGTCCGCCCTGCCAATATGTATTGATGTAAAAGCTGATGCCCCAAGACAACAAAATATTAATTAACCCTTATAATCTACCAATAACGATTCCGTCACAAACTGCCAAACTGCAACACACCTCGCCTTACATTTTTCCTTTAGAAATCGACTGCTTCTCGAATTTAAAATAGTTCATGTTCGCCCTTACCCAAGGATGACGTCCACGTAATATCACGGAGCCACGTTCCTACTAAACTCTATGAAATCAACTGCGAGACTTGAAACTGATCCATATGAATTTTCACTAACCGTACAGAGAAGGTGTTGTGACTTGGTGGGGGGGGAGGTCGCCCGGGAATATCCATTCCGTTAATTTTTATTAAGGAATAAAGAATTACTTTTCTTAAAAAAAATTAAAAGCAATTTTTTAAATAATGCTTTTTATCATCAAACTACAAAAAGCAGTGCTAATCGTTTAAAAAGACACTTCATGACTAAAATCGC
Source organism: Ampullaceana balthica (assembly GCA_944989445.1). Classification (NCBI taxonomy): domain Eukaryota; kingdom Metazoa; phylum Mollusca; class Gastropoda; family Lymnaeidae; genus Ampullaceana; species Ampullaceana balthica. The sequence continues at coordinate 1,071,884 of CALYLW010000224.1, forward strand.
TTTTGAAATTTTCTGTTTTAAAAAAAATAAAACTGTTTCCAGATTTTATTAAAGAAGACTCCAAATAAACAAAAAAAATATAACGAAAAAACAATTAAAAAAAAAAACAAAAAACTAAAATACAAAAAAAAGAAAAAAAAAAAAAAAAACAAAAAAAAAAAGAGGAAAAAAACAACAAAAAAATGAGTTTTAGTATTATAAAGATTAATGATATACATTTTACATTATATTGTATTTTTATTGTGTCTAAAATGAACAAATGTACACTTTATATATTATTATATACTGGAACTATAGTAAATTTGCTACAAAGAATATCTTGTGAACATGTCAATCAGGTCAGTATGTAAAATGAAATATCCGTAAAAAAGAACTTAAACTCACTTGCCAATATCAAAAATAGAATTCGGCTAAAATTATATCGTGTTCAGCAAAAATATATTTAGAAGGCCTTAAGACGGAAGTTATAAAATAAAGAAAATATATATGAGTGAAGAGATTGAGAACCAATATATTTTCCAGATGGTTGACTAAAATATAATATAAATATTTTTTTAAATATTGGATAAGATATAGGATGTAGAGAGTTTTAAAAAAAAATACACGGGCCTCTATCAATCAATTACATACATGCTTTGCACAATAACATAAAATGTGTTGCATTATTTCCGAAGAGCCCCACCTTTAAAATGATTAAATAACGAGAGTACAAACACGGAAGGGTGTATAGTTATGTCTAACAATAATAACAATAAGACATTTGGTTTGCTTTTCCATTAGAACATTCACATTACAATTTCTGCTGAAATGTGAGATCAATCGACTCGGAGACATCCAATCAAATTCACCGTGATATTCAGAAATTGTGAAGGTATCTACGTCAACTCACGAGTCGCCTTAAGGGTTAGCCAAATACTTTGAGGCCAACAAGTTTTTAAATTTCATGGAAAATTGTCTTCTGGCAAGACACATGAACCGTTTTCCTCCAACGTTGTCCCAAACGTTTTTGTCTTTATAAGTGTACCCCATATGTACGAGTCGGATTAGGGGGGAAAAGTAAACAATGTGTACGATAATATTTGCAGACCTACCACATATAGGCAACGATGGAAAACAAGAATAAAAGACACTCTATGGAACGACTATCTCCGCCCACACAACTTCCCCAAAACCCAAACTCTACTCACACTATCATAATTCACTACCAACTTTCTTTCTAAAAACCAGAATAAAACCCAATACGCCCATAAGGAATAAAAGAACGCCCCAAATGATTAGTAGTTCTAGCACACCCTGAGGCCAAGCCCCCCCCCTCCATCCTTAACTCACCTCCACCGCCATTTACCAAGATGGTCTGCACAAAGCAGTATGTGTCCGCGCGCGTTGATGAGATGTCACCGCCCCTCATTACTAGTTTGTACTCCGCTATTCGAGGGTTACCGCGCCGTCAAGCTAACTCCACTTAATTTTGGCTAACGAACCACCGACTTTGTCCTCTGGATGTCCTGCATCTCAACCAAGTCCTACAGCAAAAAAAAGTTGACCCTAAACACCTCTATCAACACATAAAATCACTATGTGTACTTTTGAGTTGTTTCTATTGATTCGAGATTCAGTAAGTACTGTAAACAACCAAATGGTAAGTGAATTAATTACCGAAATAACTTTATAAAGATTGACCATATCAAACAACAAAATAATTGCAAGATTCGCTGAAAAATTGGTCCTTTAAACTTTTGTAATTGAAATATCAGCTTTAATTTGAACGTTTTTATTAATTTTAAATACTAAACTGGTAAGCCATTTATTTATTAATTTTTTTTAAAGTGTGGAACGCCTTAGCAAATGACTAAAAATCGAATGATCATATAAAAATAAAAAGAGATTTTGCTGTGTTTCCGAAAGCAACATTATTTTTATAAAAATTATAAACGCAAATGCTGAGAACGGTCTTACAAACCTGCTTAAATCTTCCAATATCTTTGAATACAATTATCCAAGTAATAAATGGTAGGAAATGGAGACCCAAAACAGAAATAAAGGCTACATGTAAGCTGATATATAGTCCTCATCCCTCCCCCCCCCACAAATTAAATGGGCTGCGAGTACAAGAGATGAATGGATCCATGTAGAGCCAATTTATTTTACTAGGAAACCTAAATTATAGTAAGTCATAAAGAAAGTGTGTACATAAATTTATTAAATTTGGAACAATCAAAGGTTTAATACTTACAAAAGGTATCCATACTTTGTGTGTTTAAAAAAAAAAAAAAAGAAAAAAAAAAAAAGAAGCAATCACATAGATTATCATGAAAAGAAAAGCAAAGTATACAATCACTAGATGCCACCGCGGCGAGTAGCATACCCGCAGACTTGCACATGTAGAGTTCATTAACCCATTTAATAGCACTTTTAAGTGCGTCCTACGGCGCCGACCTATATTCAAAGACCCAACTAACTGTCCTTGTTTTGATCAATAACGAAATAATAAACTTTTCTGGAAAACACACAAAGTATTTATAAAAATACGGGTATGAAGGGCGCCTGATTGTCGCCAACAAAGAGCCCCTTTGTTTCTTGAAGTTATAGATTAACCATCATCAAATCCTCATTATTTACCTTTGTTTCCTTCCCCTCCCTTTTCCAAAATTTAAATATCTACGAAAACAATGACGTCATATAAATATCTTTTTTACAGCGCATATATTTATTTGCACACCTTTGATGCATTGGAGCAGATAATTTTGGTGCGCAGCTTTCTAAAATTTTATCTGTTTTTCCCATGCCATGCTTTTCGTTGGCCCTCGTCGCTGGGTCCGACCACGCATATAATATATATATATAGAAACTCAAATGTTATGTAAAGAATAACTAATTCAGATCACCCCAGAGAATTTACCATTTGTTTTATAAAATCATCAAATAAACTCCAGAATTTTTTTTTAATAAGATATGTTATTCTAGATTGTAGTTGCTTCACATCACTTCGTGTTACATATCTTGCAAGATGTTTGTTGCCGCCTCATTTTCTATATGCTTTAAATGTTAACCAATTATCGTATTTAATCAAAGTTACTCATATGCCTGTATAAATTATTATGCGAATTTCGTTAGGCCCTAATCCGTCTAATGATAGTATAGGTTGTGGGGGACGGGGGTCAAGCTTAAAGCTTAGTGGAATAAAAGATTATTCCGCACGACAGACGTTGCTATAGTTTTATCTCTATACTAATAGATCCATATTAATTGAAGTACTCACGTCACCCTGCCAGTAGGACATACATCTCGGGAAAAAGGTCAATTTGTTTGAATTATTATCTCGCGGCTAGAAACTAATGACGCTAACCATGATTCCCTGTCCTCTGACTGAATCCAGAGGGGGGCGCTGCACTTCTTTAGGTGCTCTCGCTTGAAAGTATTTCATTGTTCCGTGTACTAATTCCCACCATGTGACATTCATCAATACAAAGCCGTAAATCATGAGCATATGAATGTGAACACTGTACCATCAATAACATTGATCTTATGAAATATATATTATTATTCGTTTGTTTGAAGAACCCTTTCGGTGAATATTAAAATTGGTTCTAAGCGTTTATCTGTTTTTAAACTCGGCTTTGAAACAGTTTGTCCTGACTCGACATTAGCCGCCCCTCAAAGAGTGTTTCATCAGAACGTTAAAGTTGCACTGATCATGGAACTTTTCCTAAATTCTTCATTACTCTTGTCCTGATGTGAATAAAGGCGGTAATCCTTATGTTTCTTCTTTGTTTTTTGTCCCAACGTTTATGTAAGGCCTCTAGGGCCGCGTGTTCTTTTGGTACCTTACTACTTGTGTTTAATTGGTGCTTAGAATGTTTCTATGTGTTTCTATTCTTCTCTTTCTTCTTTTCTTCTTTGTGTTCAATTGGTCCCATCCTTGTATTCAAATGGTCCCTTGAGTATCTGAATTGTGTTTCCCGCCTTAATAGTTCTACTTGGTCGCTTGGGTCAATTTTGGTCCCTTGTGTATTCCAATTGGTCCCTTCCTTTTGTTATAGTGGTTCCCATGAGTACAAAATTAGTTTCGACCTGTGTTCATGGTCTTCCCATGTTTTCCATTAAAACCCTCAAGTTGTGTTCTATCGGTTCCATTATTTTCAATGGTCCTTGTTGTTCAATGGACCATGGTGTATCAAGTTGGTCCCCTTACACCCTTGAGTTTCAATTGGCCCTTCTGTGTATCAACATGGCCCCTTGTGTCAAGTTGGTCCCTATGTGTTCAATTGGTCCCTTGTGTCAAATTGGTCCCTTGTGTTACAATTGGTCCCGGTTACCCGTTCCCTGCCCTTAGTGTTCCTTAGGCCCATTGTGTGTTCAGAATTGGTGTCCCTTGTGTTCAATTGGATCCCTTGTGTTCAATTGGTCCCCATTTTGTTTCAATTGGATCCCTTGTTTCAATTAGTCCCTTGTGTTCAATTGGGTCCCTTGAGTACAATGAATGGTCCCATGTGAATCAAGAATTGGTCCCTTTTGTTCAAAGGTCCGTATCTGTTCACTAGGTCTCTTGTGTTCAATTGGCCCCTTGGTGTTCAAAGAAAAATAAACCAATTGGTCCCTTGTTGTTACACTTGGTCCCTTGGTGCTCTAATTGGTTCCCCACCGACCCCCTTGTGTTCAATGTGGTTCCGCTTTAGTCCAAATGGTCCCTGTGAGTTCAATTGGTCCCCGCTGAATGGACCCATTGAGTTCAAATGGGTCCCTTGTGTTCAAGTTGGTCCCTTGTGATCAAGATTGGTTCCCAATGTGCATAATTGGTCCCCTTGTGTTCAATATGAGGGTCCCCCTTGTGTCCACCATGTGTCAAATTGTGTTCAATTTGGACCCTGGAGTTCAATTAGTCCCCTTGTGTTTAATATTTAATTAGTTATTTAGTATTCAATTGGCCCCTTGTTATCAAATGGTTCCTTGTGTTCAATTGGTCCCTTGTGTTCAATTGGTCCCCCATATTGGTTTTCAATGTTGTCCGTTCCTGGTTCAATGTGGTACCATTGTGTCAAAAGCGTATTGGTCCCATATGTGTTCGATTTTGTCCCTTGTGTCCAAATGGTGTCCCATGTGATACAACTAATTGGTCTCCGTTGTGTGATATCAAATTGGTTCCTTGTGTTCTAATGGATCCCATTATGTGTTCAAGATTGGTCCCAAATTGCGTTCAAATGTCCCCTTGAGTTCAATTGGTCCCTTCCCATGTCCCACCCTTGTGTTCAAATGGTCCGTTCTTATCAATTGTAACCTCCCCTTGTGTTCAAAAAAATTGGTTACCGCTAGTGTTCGATTTGAGTCCCTTATGTCCAAAAAATGGTCCCTTGTGTCCCATTGGTCCCTTGTGTTTCAAATTGGTTCCCTGATTCAACTTCGTCCCTTGGTGTTTAATATTGTTTCTTTAGTCTTCAATTGGCCCACGGCCCCTTGTGTTCAATTGGTTCCTTGTGTTCAATTGGTCCCTTGCGTATCAAATGGTCCCTTGTGTTCAGAGTTGGTCCCCTTGTAATTCAATTGGTCCTTCTGATTCAAATTTGGCACCCTTTTTTATCACTTGGTTTCTAGTGATCAATTGTCCCTTGTGTCAACCTTGGTCCCGTTGTGTTCAAAATTGGTCCCTTGTGTTCAACATAGGTCTCCTGTTTTCAATTGTCGTTCATGTTCAATTGGAAAACCAAGTATGTGTTCAATTGGACCAATTTTTTCGATTTGTTTCCCCCCCCCTTGTGTCCAAAAGGTCCCTTGTTTTCATTGGTCCCTTTGTGTTCAATTGGACCCCGTTGTTGGCCCCATGGGTCCCTGTGTTCAATTGGTTCACTGGCAGTTCAATTAGTCCTCTTGTGTAATTTGTTCTTTGTATGTCAATTGGCTCCTTGTGTTCACGAAGCAACAAATTGTCCATGCTTATCTTATTAATATTCTAGTATCTCCGATATATGTTTCTTCCTCAATTTATCTCATCCTTAATAATACTCTCTCTGTACTCATCCTATTAAGCCGCCTCTTTGTTCTATCATGATCAGTGAGTAACATATTATTAAAATCCTTTATAATTAACCTCGTGGTGTCAGCTTTAAAGGTAGGCGGGCGGGCGGACGGTGCCGAAAACAATTTAGATAGATTTTTTAACCCAAATCCCGTAAGCATAGCGAGCTGAAATTTTGACAGACAGACTCGTGCCGATGAAAAAAATGATGTATCCAAATTTCAGATAAATCGAATGATACCAGTAATTCAAGTATAAAGAATTTTTAGACTTATCTTTATATATCTCAAAGTAAAATGGTACATTTTTTTTTGCAATAGTGTCGTGTAACGGTATTAATAAAAGTACAACCTTTCCGTATCGAGCAAGTAACGTGGTATTTTAATATTGGACATACCTATTAAAAACAAATTTCGATGATGGGTTCCATTATATTCAACATGTTTACGACAACAAAAAACACGATAAACAAAAATTTATGGATATTATTGTGATGGGTCTGCGCTGCGTATTAGAAATGAACAACATACTTTTAGTTATTATCTCGTATATTAAAGAATTTAATAGTCCAAAACATGGCTATAAAATATAAAACGAAAAAAAAAAATAAAAATGGGGTTTTTTAATCTATATATATAACAAAAAAACAGAATAAAAACCCGAAAAAAACCAAGTTTTTGACTATAAATCCTTTATGTACGAGAAGTAACTAAAAGAATGTTCATTATAATACGCAGCGCCAGACCATCCAGAAATACAAAATTGCAGTTGTGTCGTAAAACATGTTTAATATAATGCGCACCGATCAGGAATATGTTTATAAAAAGAGCTGTCAATAAAATACGCACCTTATTGCGCGACAGAAAGGTTGTTCAATATAATACGCACCGCGACGCTCTATCTCAAAAAATAGCATGATACATAGGAATAAAATAAAATAATCTAAAAAATCAATAATTTAATTACGGTACATGCGATCGATCTGAAATTTTGATACATTGTTTTTATCATCGGTACGAAACTGCCTGCAAAATTTCAGCTCGCTATCTTGCGAGCAAGTGGGTTAAAAATCGATCAAAAGTTTTGGCGACAATCTAGCAAGTATCAAAGTCGGTCGTCGGTCCCAGCCACCACGAGTTATAATATAAAGATTTTTAATCAACGTACGGGGGAGAAACTGCCTGCAAAAATTATCATGGACTCGCTATCTTGCAGCTAAGTGGCGGGTTAAAAAATCGAATTCAAAAGTTTTTTGGCGACAAGCAAGCACGCAAAGGACGGTCGTGTGGCGTCGGCCGACGACACGACCACCGACGAGTTAATAACTAAAGATTTAAAAAAATCAAAGAATGACTGTTGTGTGTGTGTAGTGCATGTCCTTAAATAGCTGACTAAACCATTGTCATTCGTCCCGGATCGTCAAGAAATTTTCCGGAGACCTGAAAAATACCTACCTAGGGATGGTAACCTGGCAACTTTTAATTCTAAATTTAACACTCCCTAGTCACTAAACGTCTTGGGGCACGGGGCGGGTGGCCCGATTATGTCATCTTTTTTGCTATTATACTGATCTATAAAAAAATTAGTTTTAAGCGCTAGCTACTGTGTAAATTGTTGAGGATCTTAACCAAAATTAAATGAATATGAACAACTTTGCGGATAGCCAATAGATAAAAATACTAAAGGGCATTTGAACTGCAAAAAGTCCTTTTCTTATTTCTCTATTTGGGGCTGGGGGGGGCCCAAAAATTCAGCATATATCTTAAACTTTAAGAATTTATTATACACCCTTCAGACTCATTAAAAATCTTGGACAAATAATGGCAGCAATTTATCCATATAATTATACACACAAGATATTGCAATGAAACAGTTGTTTTCAACTAAATCTTTTAGCACATGACAATTGGCCCTGTTTGGTGCCCCTGTTAATCAATGTCATTTTTTTGCTTATATAAGATATATAAAAAATAGATTATGCGTTAGCTACTGATAAATGAAAGGATATCTAAAACCAACATATGAATACAAAAACTTGTGTAGCCCATATTAAAATACTCAAAAACATGCAAACGGACACAGAACTATCCAATGTCCATTACTTCTGGGTCCCGGGGGGCCCCCACCCACGACAAAAAAAACAGTAAATGCATATTCTTTTAAAAGTTTTATAGTGTATAAAAAAAAAATTTCACATTCAAGTTTTCACGAAACTTGAGGAATATATTAATTGAGTGAAACAAAACAGAATTAAAATGATCAGGTGTTTTGAACTTAACATCTTTAAAACTAAAGGGCCCCAGGGGCCTCCTAAATGTCGTTTTTTTTCTTATGTACGGAAATAAAAATTAGGTAATTATCAAGTGGTCAATATTTAATTAACAATCAGGGCACTGAACTCCAAATTTTCATTCCCTCGGCGCTGGGGCCCAAACTGGTTTATATATAGTAATTTTTTTAATATTGTATGCGACCATTCCATTTTATACATAATTACGAGAATTAAAAATAAAGAGATATGTCATTTTGAAAAAATTTAATTCAAATGAAACGTAATATATTTTTTGCACTTTATTTCCTTGCAATAATTGGGCCCCCCTGGGACTCTAAATGTCAAGCTTTAAAAAAAATATATTGTATGCGTTAGCTTACATGAGTAACATGATAGGATCTTAACCAAATTAATAGTTATGCAAAACATGGTAGCCCATATTAAAAATACTATAAGGTTTTCAGAAAATTGCTCGATCTTATTCAAATTACTTCGGGGACATGTGGCCCCCCAAATTTCATTTTAATTATCATATAAGTTTAAGAGAAATTTTGCCTTTCCCCCTTTTTCAACGATCTTGATAAAATATATCCCGAATGATAACTGAATAAAAAATGAAAAAGTGTATATGAAATAAGAACACGTCAACATCGAAAAGCCCACGCCCAATTTAATTGTCGCTTAATTTCACTGAGTAACTCCTATATATTATAAATCAAAGTATGTCTGTTGTGTGTGTGTGATGCATAACCTTCAATACTTACTATACCATTCACAGTTCCGATCGTCATGAACTATTCGAGACGTTAGTATGCAGCCGGGAAAAGATAACGGCTACATTTTAATTTGAGAAATAGTAACTCCCGAACCGGGTGCTTCCGGGGGCCCAAAATGTCATGTTTTGTGGCTTAAAAAATTCAGCGATATAACATTATAATTAAGTCTATAAAGAACGGTATAACGCTATAGTGATAAAAAGCTGCACGGAAAACTAAACATTATATAAAACAAAAGAAACAAAACACAATGGTAAGCCCATAATAAAAGTACCCTAGTGGCAATATACTCCTAAAGACCATGGTGCCTACGAGCCTGTGGGGGGTGTTGGGCAGGTGACCGGCCCACAATGCCATTTTATCATCTACTTTTTAAGAAAATCAAATCGCCCAATAACTTTATTAACGAAACATTGAAAAAATACTGATCAAATGGATCTATTGAATATCGCATAAAAGAAACGAACAGGTGTTTTATAACTTTAAGGTCTAGCACAAAATTGCCGACTGGGGGCCCAAAGTGTCATTGTTTATATGCTTCAATGATCAATATAAAATAAATTATACTTAACCCTAAGAACTAAGTAAAATGTATTGGATCTTAAACAACCCATATTGTATTCCAAAAACTATTCGTGATATCCCATAGTTAAAAGACCATTTCTCATGAATAGTGTGCACTGAACAACTAATGTCCAATATCCTTCTTCCTGTGGGCGTTGGGCCCCGAATATCTTGATTCATATAAGTTAAGAACACATTATTTATATACCCATTCACAATTAAAACGATTTTGAGAAATATATATCCGATGATAAAAATAAATTAAACAAAATAACAAGGTTCTTTGAAATTGACATCTTGCACAAGATGGGACCCCGGAGGCCCCATAATGCTCGTATTATTGTCCCTATAAATGAGCTATAAAAAAATTAGTTACGCGTGTAAAGATAATGGAGAAAAAACCTGGAGTTATGACAGAAACTTAGTTAACTAAAGAACTTTAGAGCCTATATTACATATTACATAGGCACTCGCTAATGCCATTCCCTTGGAGTATGGGGGACCCACATGTTCTGTTTTAAACTAGAACGATATAAAGATTGTATTCCCTATACAATTTTACCACGACTAATGAGAAGATATAGCTGAGATACACTAGCAATTAAAACAATAACATATCACTCATTTGAGTGGCGAGTGCCTTTATATCGAGTTTCTTCTTTTGTAAAACTTTTTAAAATTACTATTATTTAATCTTTCTATATATATAATAAACAAAGTCATTCTGTGTGGTGTGGTGTGAGTGTGTGTGTATGTACATTAAAAGCTACTAAACCCTTCATCCGAACGGTCAAGAAATTTTTTCTGAGACAGATGAGAATGCACCCGGGATGGAGTAACTGTCTACTTTTTTCAAAATGTAACCCTCAAAAAAAACGAACCTAACATGAGGGCCCCAGCCGCGGTGGCCCATCATGTCATGATTTTGCTGTATACTGGCTATATAAAAGATTATTTAAAAGCGTATATCTACTGAAAAAATCAAAAGATCTTAACCAAACAAGTTGTATAAAAAAACGTTTGGAAGCCCATATTATAATATGGCCAACTACTTCGTGTGGCTAAGTGGTCCCAAATACCTTTTTAACTTAACACAATTAAGATTTTAATCCTCAATTCAATTATTAAAAAACATGACACATAATGGTAACCTGTAATCCACTATTATCCATATTTAAAATGAAGAAAACAGGTTACTGAAATTTCATAATCTTTGCCCTGAATGGGCCCATGGGCCCTTAATTTCATATTTATTTGCTTTTTTATGAGGCTAAATAAAATATTAGTTCTTAGCGTTAGCAATACTTATTAATAGAATAAGATCTTCACCAAACTATGTATACAACAACTTGGTATGCCCAAATTAAAATTCTCAAAGGGCAACATGAACTTCTAATGCTAATATCTTTGCCGGTTGCCAGGGGGCGGGATTGGTGAGCCCCCCCAACCAGATGTCTTTTTTTCGTTATGTTTTAAGATAGTTTATCCAATTCAATTTATAACATGTGATCTTCCATGTACAAAACTTATGTATCCACTATAAAACAAGCCAAGAGACAATAGAAACAGAAAAAAAGCAAAAGAACAGGATATTTGTTATTATAAAGGTTAGACCTCCAGGTAGCAGGTGGAGGCAAACAGGGAGAAAGGGGGTTACTGGCGCGGCTGGGACGTCCTACCTATAAATGTCATTTTACCATTATAATAGCTAATAGA